>JAODAL010005484.1:0-143120 GCA_025379985.1 Phyllomedusa bahiana
TAGAAAAACAGATGTAACCAGGTTTAGTACGGGGATAAGTAATGTATGTACACGGGACTGCCCAGCAAATAGTGATGCAGCCTGGAGCCCTGCTGCCTCTTCACCCCCTGTAGCTGCACTGCTCCCTGGGACACATAAATACCGGCGGTATTTGTCCTGTGCCGTGTAACACGCGCCCGCGCCCTTATACTGTCGGGTTTGTTTATGTTGTAAAACTAATTGGGTTTGAATATGTTTGGGCAGTAAATCGTTCCTGATGCTAATGTGCAGGGACGAGGTGCTGCAAACACTGTAAATTAAATTTTGGCACCTGGGCTGTGCATCGCCCCTCTCCAGAGCAGTGAGATTCTTGGCATACATGACAGGACATGCAGGGCCGCTGTTCTAGCTGGGATCTATGAGGACGAGATGCTGCTGGGGCTTGTATCACCGCGCTAACTGTGTATCCTTCCAAGGAAGATTGTTTTATGAGCGTAATCCCTCTAAATACAGAGCAAACACTTCCCCCGCTTCATCATTTCATGGTCTGGTCACTATCAAAAGCGAAAGGGCCCAAGAGTGATTTTCCACAGTCCCGGATTACCGAAAATTACAGGGACTCACCATTAAATGTATGATGGAGGAATAAAGAACAGTACATTATCAGCTTAGGAGAAGATAGCAGCGCTGCAGCCAGTATGGGGCCAGAGGTGCAGGGGCCACTCAGGTGTAGGGAACAAGTCAGTGTCTTTCTGCTATCTAGCACTACTATGTGGGTTCTCTGATATATGGTGGTCCTATGAATTTTAGTTACGCCCCTGGATGGACAGATAGATAGATAGATAGATAGATAGATAGATTATATAATTTTATGAGATAGATTGATGAAAGATAGAAAAAAATAATAAAAAACCCTTTTCCCCAAAATTGACATTTTAAAATTTTTGCTCCTAAAGAGACTAAAAAACTTTTTTTTTTAGGGAAATTTTATTTTTCCAAATGAACAAAATAATTTATTGTTAAAAACAAAAAAATATAGTAGTGATTTATAAAAATAAGAAGAAAAATGAATTGATAAAAAAAATGATAGGTTTAATTTTTGGGAAAAGGTAGAAAGATAATAGATATGAGTAGATAATAGATAATTATATAAAAGAAGTTTAATAGATAATAATAGATAGATAAATAGAGTAATAGATAGATAGTTTTGATAGATTAATAGATAGAAAATAGATAGTTTAAGAAAAACGTGAATATTTTAATTTTGTCCTCCGGGAAAAAATTTGGCTTTTTTGGGCAGACAGAGGTTAGGGGATAACATGAAAAAAATTGGGTTGAAAAAAAAAAGGAAAAGAGGATTTTCCCACAGGGGTAGGGACTTATTTGAATTTCCTTTTTGGGAAAAAGGGTGGTTAAAACATTTTGGGTACGATTTTCCTTTCCCCGGGGGTTTTGGGGGGGTGGAGGGGGGGTTTTGGGGATGTTTAAGATTGGTGGAAAATTTTTAGGTTTTTTTTTAAATTTAAAATGGAGAAGGAAAGGTTAAAAAAAAGAGATTTAAAAAGGGTTAAAAAGAGGTGTTTTTATATATTGGATGTGTTTTGTTTGAAAAATGAATTTTTTTTTAAATAAAAAATATGTTTAAAAAAAAAGATGATAGATGGAAAAATAGAGGGATAGATTTATTATTTTTTACTAATTATTCAATCTACATCCCCCTACTCTAATTTTTACATCTTCCCTTTCTATCTTCTTTTCTATCTTTATCTATCTACTATCTATCATCCCATATCTATCTCTCATTCTACTACCCATAATTACTTCTATCTATCTAACTATCTATCTATCTATCACTTTTCTATCTTTTATTATCTATCTATCCTATCTATCATTTTCTATCCCATATCCTATTATCTATCTATCTATCTATCCCAAAACTATCTACTAAAACTATCTATTTCTGCTTCTATCTATTCATTAAAAACTTTTGTTGTTGATTGGATACAAGGTATATGTCAGGATCTGCAGCCAGAGATGCTCTGGAAACCCTGAGAATAGTTGACATGTTTTGGCCCTCTCGCCCTTGGGGTGTAATTACAGGTCTGTGTGCTGGGACAACACAGCAGGTGCAGTGCAGTTTTGGGAGCTTTTTTAGACAATGTATTGTGTCAGAACTTGGTTTGTATACACAAAACAAAGGGGATCCTGCTATGGTTTTCATGATTCTAAGCGCCATGCAGTATCCAGGGAACATCCACACATACAATCACTGGGTCACTTACCTGCACGTTCCAAACATAAGAGGTGAATCTTACCATCCAATATGGAAAATATGTTGTACTAATTCCTGTTTGTTAGATAGATAGATAGATAGATAGATAGATAGATATGAGATAGATATGGGATAAATAGATAGATAAATAGGAGGTAGATAGATAGATAGATAGATACAAGTCAGATAGATAGATAGATAGATAGATAGATAGATAGATAGATATGAGATAGGTGGAAGTTGCACTTTTATTGCATAGATAGATAGATATGGGATATATAGATAGATAGAAAGAAATGGGAAAGATAGGCAAATAGATTGTCATAGAGAACTTTACTGATTATAGATGTTAGAAAAATAAGTCTAATAGCTAGATCTATCTAATAACTATCTCCTATGTATCTATCTATCTATCTATCTATCTATCTATCTATCTGACTTGTATCTATCTATCTATCTATCTATCTGTCTATCTATCGATCTGTGTATCCATCCAACCAGGGGCATAACTCATAGGACTCCATATCAATATGAGATGGGCCCTTCCACCTAATTAAAGGCAATTCCTGTTTGATAGGTTGATAGATAGATAGATAGATAGATAGATAGATTGATAGATAATACAGGATGTAAGTCAGAATCAGTACAGGATAAGTAATGTATGTACACAGTGACTTCACCAGCAGAATAGTGAGTGCAGCTCTGGAGTATAATACAGGATGTAACTCAGGATCAGTAACAGGATAAGTAATGTATGGTATACATGACTGTAAAAGCAAATAGTGAGTGCAGGGTCTGGAGTATAAACAGGATGTAACTCCGGATCAGTACAGGTTAAGTAATGTAATGTAGTACACAGTGACTGCACCTAGCAGAATAGTGAGTGCAGCTCTGGAGTATAATACAGGATGTAACTCAGGATCATTAAACAGAAAAATAATGTAATGATGTACAAGTGATTGCACCAGCAGAATAGTGAGTGCAGCTCTAGAATATAATACAGGATGTAACTCAGGATCAGTACAGGATAAGTAAATGTATATACAGTGACTGGCACCAGCAGAAAGTGGTGCAGCTCTGGAGTATAATAAAGGATGTAACTCGGATCATTAGATAGATAAGTAATGTATGTACACAGTGATAGCACCAGCATAATAGTGAGCGCAGCTCTAGAGTATAATACAGGATGTAACTCAGGATCAGTACAGGATAAGTAATGTATGTACACAGTGACTGCACCAGCAGAATAGTGAGTGCAGCTCTGGAGTATAATACAGGATGTAACTCAGGATCAGTACAGGATAAGTAATGTAATGTATGTACACAGTGACTGCACCAGCAGAACAGTGAGTGCAGCTCTGGAGTATAATACAGGATGTAACTCAGGATCAGTACAGGATAAGTAACGTATGTATGTACACAGTGACTGCACCAGCAGATAGTGAGCGCAGCTCTGGAGTATAATACAGGATGTAACTCAGGATCAGTACAGGATAAGTAATGTATGTACACAGTGACTGCACCAGCAGAATAGTGAGTGCAGCTCTGGAGTATAATACAGGATGTAACTCAGGATCAGTACAGGATAAGTAATGTATGTACACAGTGACTGCACCAGCAGAACAGTGAGTGCAGCTCTGAGTATAATACAGGATGTAACTCAAGATCAGTACAGGATAAGTAATTGTAATGTACACAGTGACTGCACCAGCAGAATAGTGAGTGCAGCTCTGGAGTATAATACAGGATGCAACTCAGGATCAGTACAGGATAAGTAATGTATGTACACAGTGACTGCAGCAGCAGAATAGTGAGTGCAGCTCTGGAGGATAATACAGGATGCAACTCAGGATCAGTACAGGATAAGTAATGTAATGTATTTACACAGTGTCTCAGGTTTTGGTGTAGATTAATTTCACATCTGACAGTGCTGTTTGTTGCTGGACATGCCGTTCAATATACAGGACTTGTCCATGACCAGTGCACTTAAATCCTTACCTAAGCTTTTTCAGGATAGCACCAAACAAGGTAAAATGATTGCTGCCAGTTACTGAACCCTTCAGATATGTACTGCAATCCCTGCATTATTTCCAGGATCTGTCGTAACAGATTCGCTCAAGCCAGTTAACGGTATTTGCGGTTTGCAAGATCCTACACGCCAGAGTCGGATGACAGACACATTATTATCACCGCTGTGGCGCTATCTTGTCCGAACCTGTCCCAGGACACAAATACAGCTGCCTGGTAGGAGTGCAAAAAGAATTAACAGCCTGCGGCTCCATCCCTTCTCCAGAGCTTCTTGGTGGCTTTTGCTTGGATCTAATGATTACATTGAAAGGCAAGTTGAGTTTAGTCCTCTTTGCACAGACTGGAATGTATGGTGGGGGAGGGGGCGCTGGGTGGGAAAATGTAATTGTTTGGGCATATCATTTCCTTTCAAGAAAAAAAATAAAAAATAACCCAAAACAGACAAGTCCAGACAGCGGCTGAAGATAACTGCGATGTTATCAGCTCCCAATGTGTTAGGACACATCGGCTAGCGGATCCGACCAGCTCGGGCGCCTTGTTGTGTAGGGTCGAAAGTGGAGTTTGTGTTCAGCTAATGCATATTGATAATTGGTCATAACTGTTGGGAACTGGAGACAGTGATGGAGTCATGTCTGACAAGGGTGGGCCTCAAAGGCCGGCCATAGACATATAGGTGCTATAAGCGCTATCTGCTGGATATGCTTTCATTTCAGATAAGGGTTATGCCCCTCTAACGAAAAAGTGAAGATTATGCCCCTCTAACTAAAAAGTGAAGATTATGTCCCTCTAATGAACAAGTGAAGATTATGTCCCGCTAAAGAAAAAGTGAAGATTAGCCCCTCTAACGAAAATGAAGATTATGTCCTTCTAACTAAAAAGTGAAGATTATGCCCCTCTAACTAAAAAGTGAAGATTATGCCCCTCTAATGAAAAAGTGAAGATTATGCCCCTCTAACGAAAAAGTGAAGATTATGCCCCTCGAACGAAAAAGTGAAGATTATGCCCCTCTAACGAAAAAGTGAAGATTATGCCCCTCTAACGAAAAAGTGAAGATTATGCCCCTCTAACGAAAAAGTGAAGATTATGCCCCTCTAACGAAAAAGTGAAGATTATGCCCCTCTAACGAAAAAGTGAAGATTATGCCCCTCTAACGAAAAAGTGAAGATTATGTCCTTCTAACTAAAAAGTGAAGATTATGCCCCTCTAACTAAAAAGTGAAGATTATGCCCCTCTAATGAAAAAGTGAAGATTATGTCCCTCTAACTAAAAAGTGAAGATTATGCCCCTCTAACGAAAAAGTGAAGATTATGTCCCTCTAACTAAAAAGTGAAGATTATGTCCCGCTAACGAAAAAGTGAAGATTATGTCCCTCAAAGTAAAAAGTGAAGATTATGTCCCGCTAACTAAAAAGTGAAGATTATGTCCCTCTATAACAGTGAAAATTATGTCCTCTAACTAAAAGTGAGATATGTCCCTCTAACTAAAAAGTGAAGATTATGTCCCTCTAACTAAAAAGTGAAGATTATGTCCCTCTAACTAAAAAGTGAAGATGACGTCCCTCTAACTAAAAAGTGAAGATTATGTCCCTCTAATGAACAAGTGAAGATTATGTCCCTCTAACGAAAAATTGAAGAGTATGTCCCTCCAATGAACAAGTGAAGAATACGTCCCTCTAATGAACAAGTGAAGAATACGTCCCTCTAATGAACAAGTGAAGATTACGTCCCTCTATTGAAAAAGTAAAGATTATGTCCCTCTAATGAACAAACTAAGATTTTGGGCGACGTGTATGTCCAGCCCTGTTCGCTCGATTTTGAATCAAGTGCACTCCAATAGTAGGCGCATTATCAGGCGCCCACGGCACTTTGTAATGCGCCTGAGATCAGGGAGGGGGGGGGCTGGAGGCGTCGCACTACAACCGTACGAAGCTATACATTTATAGCTTCAGTACAGCAAATCCAGGCGCATTACTGCTGGAACAGGTAGAGCACTTTAAAAGTGGTTTACCTGAGCCAGAAGTGTCACTTTGTAGCTAGAAAGTGCTAAATCTATGACCCGCAGTAGAACAGGTTCATAGATTCAGGCGCATTCTACGCTACTAATGCGCGCAAAAAAAATAGTTCCTGGGCTCTAAAAATCATACATATCGCCCTATGTCCCTCTAACGAAAAAGTGAAGATCATGTCCCCCTAATGAACAAATCAAGATTAGGTCCCCCTAAGGAATGACTAAAGGTTATGTCCCTCTAATGAACAAATGAAGATTATTTCCCACTAACGAACAAGTGAAGATCATTCCCCACTAATGATCAGGTAAAGATTATACCCCTCTAATGAACAAGTGAACATTATGTCCCCCTAATGAATGACTAAAGATTATGCCCCTCTAATGGACCAATGAAGATTATGCCCGTCTCAGTGGCATAACTAGAGAGGCCAGGCCCATAGCATAACTTTTGGAGGCCCCCCCCAGTACCCCGACCATAAACATTTACCGGGACCTCTTAGGTCATGCAGTTACTAGATAATACAAGGAGCCATTATCTTACCATACATATTATCATCATACCGCTACCAAATAAATCTCATTATACCAAGACCAACATTACCATTAACGCTACTATACATGGACCTGATTATCCCGCCAGAACATGGCTACAAATTACCACCACATAGTGACTGAATAATACCCCTATACTATTACTGAATAAGGACCAGTATCCAAAGACCAATATTACCACCATATAGTGACAAATAGTGGTATATACCAGTGTACACAGGTGCCCTACAGATTGTATATTACCACCATACAGTGCCCATTTAGTGGTAGACACCAGTGTACACAGGCTCTGCAGACTAAATATTACCACCATACAGTGACCATATAGTGGTAGACACCAGTGTACACAGTTTCTACAGACTGTATATTACCTCCATGCAGTGACCATATAGTGGTAGACACCAGTGTACACAGGCTCTGCAGACATATAAATGATTACAGTGCAGTTATGTCTTGTGACTCACAGGTGACATTTCTCTAATGAGTCTTTGACTTTCCCTTTGGTTCTGCATCCGGTCCAGTCCACCATGATGACTTCTCCCGGCCACCACTCCTCCCTGCAGATTTGAATACAAATATCTCAAGAATCCTAACTTTTCCAGCACCTCCCTCACTATCCCCCACCTCTGTACATACTTCTCAGGGGTGGCAGAGTGGGTACAGACCATAGCTTAGAGGTCTCCTAGAGGGGAGGAACAGAGTTTTCACCCACTAGAGATTGTGTTATAGCTATGGGCTGTACTCCTCAGAATCATGTTACCAGGTAGAACCCCATTAGATAGGTTGGTAGGCCCTAGGTAAGTAGGTTGGTAGGCTTCAGGTAGGTAGGTAGGAAATAGTTAGGACACAGGTAGTTAGACAGTAAATAGGCCACAGGTAGATAGGCCACCTGTAGGTAGGTAGATTGGTCCCAGGTACGTAGGCAGTAGTTAGGCTTCAGTTCGGTAAGCAGCCCCCAGGTAGGTAAGCTTTAGGTGGGCCCCATGTAGCTAGATAGGCAGTAGATGGGTCATAGGTAGGCTGTAGGTGGATAGCTACATAGGTAGATAGGCTATAGGTGGGGCTCATATATGTCGGCAGGTAGGTAAATAGGTTATATAGGCAGACAGGGTTTAAGTAGGCTATAGGGGGCCCATATAGGTAGGCAGTGTTTAGGTAGCTTAAAAGGCTCCATATAGGTAGGCAGGCAGGGTTTAGGGTAGCCCATATAAGTATGCAGGTTTATAAGTATGCAGGGTTTAGGTAGGCTATAGGGACCTATATAGGTAGGCAGGCAGGGTTAAGGGTACGCTATAGGGACCCATATAGTTTCGCAGGCAGGGTTTCGGGTAGGCTAAAGGGCCCCATATAGGTAGGCAGGGAGGGTTTAGGCGCCATTAGTGTCTCTATCGTTCCCCCGATACCACAAGCTCCCGGCTAGTCTCTGTGCTCAGCTTGGGCGGCGCGGTGATATGACGTCAGCACTGTTATGGCCTCGTTCACACGGCTTATTTCGCCGCGTATTTGCCGACGGATTGACGATCGTCAATCCGTCGCAAATCCGTCCGAAATAAGTCACAGCCTATTTTCTATTGATTTCAATAAGAAAATACGGCTCGTCGTTCACCACGACGCAAAATTCCGTTCCGGATTGCCGCCGCGGATTGACGACGGCAATCCGGACGGAAAAACAATGACATGTCAATTCTTTCCGGACGGATTCACCACCTACAATGATTGTAGATGGTGAATCCGTCGGAAATCAGTTACAAATACGTGCCACACTTAGTGACATTTATTTGCAACTGATTTTAAACTGATTTCAGAACGTATTTACGATCGGCAATCCGTTGTAAATACGTTCTGAAATAAGCCGTGTGAACGAGGCCTTAGGCTTGAAGCTTACAGCCTCAGGCTATGTCCACACTGCACATGATTACGATCGTATCTTCGTCGCTTTTCGTTTTTCAAAAGCGCCGAAGATACGATCGTTCCTGCAGCCCCATAGACGGCAATAGAAAAGACGAGCTGCAGTCTCCACAGCTCGTCTTTTCTCTGCCCATCTTTCGGCGTTGGCGTATTATACAACATGTTGTATAATACGCCGGCACTTCTCGTTTTCTTGTCGTCTTCCCATACAATGCTATTGTATGGGGGACGTCGGGAAAACGAGAAGCGGCCGCGGCTTTTGTCACAAAGCGTAACAAGAGCCGCGGTCCTGCATCGGAGAAAAGACGTCCGCTTTCAGGCCGTTTTTTGTCCGATGAAGTGTGGACATAGCCTTAAGCTTATCAGGCAGATGAGCAGAACGGAGCACTGTCAGCGCTCCGCTCTGCTAAGACCAGGGAGTCCTGCCAAGTTTGAACGTTTTGGACAGAGGGCTTGTGCATTCAGAGGCAGGATACACTGGGGTAGCAGAGGCACTAGCAGCTAAGGACCCAGGCCCCTTAGCAGCTGCTACATCTGCTACCCCAGTAGTTACGCCCATGGCCCCTCTAATGGACAAGTGAAGATTATGACCCCCTGACCTGATTAAACAAGTGAATAAAAATCTGATCAAGGGGAGACTATGTTCTTACGGAGCAGAATCATCTCTTGATGCTTAATTTCATTGTCCTGGTCCTGTGTGGAAATACTGTGACCCCCCTCCAAGGACGCCCCGAGCTACCCACCTCTCTTATCCTTTATTGTCTTATCATTCAAGGCATACATGTCAGACTCAATGCCCATGGACCAGACTCCGGCTCAGCTCATCATTTTATGTGGCCCATGAGAGCTTAGACACAGTGAGCAGGGATGAGCAATGTCCGAGTGGAGAAGGACCAGCTCTCCACATTCCCCGGAGGAAACAGCCAGCATTTGGCAGAAGAGGTGATGCCAGCCCAGGGAGCAGGCGCCATTTTTGATTCAGAGCTCTGGCACGCACCTCTCCACTCCTCCATTCAGCCACTCACAGGTGGTGGCACAGCTCTGACAACCCAAACCACGACCCTAACCCTAACCCTAGACGCGCTCCCTGGAGCTCCAATGATCCCTTGAGGGCAACCATGATGCTAATGTGGCCTTTGATGGAAATGAGTTTGACACCGTTGATTTAAGGGGTATTCTCCCTTATACATTTATGGCATATTAACAGGCCTACCTCAGGGACCCCCACCTATCTCCAAAATGCAGATGGGTGCTCAGCTCCATTTCTTCTCTGTCTGGATGTGTCTACATTACTAGACTTTACTAGGGTTAGGGTGCCCCATTTTGAATATGCATGTGCGTCCCAGAGATGGGGCCCATATCGATCAAACACTTATGGCACATATGGAATACAGGTCCTATTCCTGGGCAGTTGAACTGATCTCCATACAGATTAAGGGTCCCAGAAAACCCCCACATACCTTAATATGATATAACCTGGAAAGCTTGCTGGGTTCTTCAAGAATCAGACCCAGTTCTCATCCGTTTGAAGCCTCCATTGCAAAGGTGGCATCGGATCTGTTTCCATATGGACACCATTGGTGCCTGATGGACCCCAGCGACTGAGAGAGGCTAGGATGTCATGACTAAACATGGCGGTTATAGACTGAAAGATGAACAGTCTGGCCTAGTAAGGGGTTCCTTAAAGGGGTTGTCTCGCTACAAAGATCAGCTTTCAACATGTAGGGAACACTAAATGAAGACGTTTTCCAAGTATATTGCTGCATTGTTTTTTGTTAAGGAGCTACAAGTGATTTTATCACCTTCTGAGCTCTCACTCGTTTCCCAAGTGACCGACATCACCTGTGTACTCCCCCCCCCCCCTGCTGAGTGACATCATCACATAGGTCTCAGCACAGAACTCCGGACAGTGAGAGCTTGTTTGTTATCTGATCTTTAAGACAAAAGACAGTAATTTCTACTGTTTACTTTAGCTCAGCAGCTTCTCCTGTCCTGGTAGGAGGTAATTGAGCTAATCTAGACTAATAAACATAATAAACAGAGAAGTCTGGAGCTTATATGCTAATTACTGACAGCTTGACCAAGAAGTGACAGAGCCAAGCAGCATTATTTCATTCATGCATCCTATGAAACTTTGAGATGAGACAACCCCTTTAAAGGGGAGTTAAACTTTCAGGATGAGCTGTGTGTGTTCATGAGGAGTAGCCCTATTTGCCATAACCTGGCATTTTTCAGTGTTTATTCTCTGTAGGCTCCATCTCATGAGCTTTTGGGTGCAGACTAGCTGCTATGATGTCTCCCATACACTGCTCACACATAGGAGAAGATCCTGCATCTCTATAACGGGTGTCCATCATGTGAATGGAAAAAATAGTGCTGCATGCTGTGATGGTGGCTCTGGATAGAAGGTGTGACTCAGGTTTGAACCAGGCCTCCCCGTTCAGTGGACAATAGTCATTCACCATTGGATAATCCAGCACCTATTGTGCGCTGCTAATGCCGTCTTACAGGAATTACACTGTAATGGGACGTCGGGATGGCGGCATGTAATCCCGGCCCCTGTGCTCCCCACATCCCTCTGATGTTGTTGCTGAGGTCGGGGGAGCTGTCGGGGCTTGCTCCTGATGGGGTTGTGTCTTGTGTATCTCCTGCAGGCTACACTATTCCTGCTCACAGAGGTTTATCCGTGTCATAACATGGCATAATGACTGCAGGACTTACCTCACAGCTCCCCGCAACACACGGCTCCTCTCCTGGAAAATGTTCTATCCCAGACATGTCCAGGATTGTCTGGGAATGTCTACATGAAAAGGGTCCATTGACCAGACCTGACAGCATCTGGACAGGAAGAGCATGCACTCTATGCCTGCATAGTAGTATGATCTGATCCCGGGAAAGCTGAGTGACAACCAGTACGGTCTAATTACAGCTCTTACATGGGCATCTCTCAGCTTTCCTAGACTGCTGAATGGCAAATCTACAAAGTGGCTCCATGACAGCCATACTTGTTATCCAATGGCTTTGCCAGAATCCTAAATGTCACAATAGTTATCTCCCAGCTTTCCCAGAGTCCTGAATGGCTAATGTCCCATTTACCCACCATAACATCCACTGGTTTTTTCTCCTTTCTTAGCCTGTTGTAGCTCCCAGGGGATATCTCCCAGCTTCCCCATTGTCCTCAGTGGTGATTCTACCATCCCAGATAGTCCCCCCAATGTTATTCTCAGCTTTCCCATAGCCCTGAATTGCAAATCTACAATCTGGCTTCATGAAAACCCCTATAGGATTATCCCTGGACTTTAATGTCAATGGGGTTATCTCTTGGCTTTTCCTGAGTCCTAAGTAGTAGTCTATAGAATGGTCAAATTACACCTCCCACAGGTATCTCCCAGCTTTCCCAGAGTTCTGAATGGCTAATAACCTATTTAGCCAGTATTACATGCACCACTGGTGTTATCTCCTAGCTTTTACAGAGTCCTGAATCTCAGTGGGGCTATATCCCAGCTTTCCTAGAGTCCTGAATGGCAGTCTACAGAATGGTCCTATTAAAGCTTCCACAGATAACTCCAAGCTTCCTAGAGTCTTGAATTCAGTCTTACAGAATGTCCTATTAAAGCTTCCACAATATCACCCAGCTTTCCTAGAGTCCTGAATGGCAGTCTACAGAATGGTCCTATTAAAGCTTCCACAGATATCACCCAGCTTTCCTAGAGTCCTAAATGTCAGTCTACAGAATGGTCCTATTAAAGCTTCCACAGATATCACCCAGCTTTCCTAGAGTCCTGAATGGCAGTCTAAAGAATGTCCTATTAAAGCTTCCACAGATATCACCCAGCTTTCCTAGAGTCCTGAATGGCAGTCTACAGAATGGTCCTATTAAAGCTTCCACAGATATCTCCCAGCTTTCCTAGAGTCTTGAATGTCAGTCTACAGAATGGTCCTATTACAGCTTCCAGAGGTATCACCCAGCTTTCCTAGAGTCTTGAATGTCAGTCTACAGAATGGTCCTATTAAAGCTTCCACAGATATCACCCAGCTTTCCTAGAGTCCTGAATGGCAGTCTACAGAATGGTCCTATTAAAGCTTCCACAGATATCACCCAGCTTTCCTAGAGTCCTAAATGTCAGTCTACAGAATGGTCCTATTAAAGCTTCCACAGATATCTCCCAGCTTTCCTAGAGTCTTGAATGTCAGTCTACAGAATGGTCCTATTACAGCTTCCAGAGGTATCACCCAGCTTTCCTAGAGTCCTAAATGTCAGTCTACAGAATGGTCCTATTAAAGCTTCCACAGATATCACCCAGCTTTCCTAGAGTCCTGAATGGCAGTCTACAGAATGGTCCTATTAAAGCTTCCACAGAAAATCACCCAGCTTTCCTAGAGTCCTAAATGGCATTTCTACAGAATGGTCCTATTAAAGCTTCCACAGATATCTCCCAGCTTTCCTAGAGTCTTGAATGTCAGTCTACAGAATGGTCCTATTACAGCTTCCAGAGGTATCACCCAGCTTTCCTAGAGTCCTGAATGGCACATTTCCTATTTGGTCACCATTATATCCACCACTACTGTATTATCGCCTTGCTTAACCCATTGCAGCTCCCATGGGGCGTCTCCCAGCTTTCATTTCATATAGTGCTCTGCAAAAATAAAATCTGAGCTGTGATTGGTTGCTGTGGGCATCGGACAGTCTTACCCCTAGACAGTTTTCATGCATAAGGCCCTGTGTCCATCCAGCTGTTACCTCGGGGGAGCGGGGGGGCAGGCCAGGATGACATAGTGGAGACTAATGGCCAATTACTCCGTCAATTAGCTGCTATTACATGTGATGTGCCTTACAGACAAGAAGGAGATTGATAGCTGAAAGAACATATAGAGCAATGCCTGCAGTGGGAGGTGACAGATGTAGCGATCACCGGAAAAGATAATGTTGAAGGTTTACATGCACAGAACATGCTGTACTAACATGGTGCCAGATGACAAACTCAGCTCTGCTACATTGACAGATTCTTATTCAGGGTTTTTTTCCGCTTAAGTGGACACTGCCATCAAAATGTTTCTTTTCCCCTATTGACAAGCAATGTGCGACTATTATGGATTTTTTTTAATTGGGTCGCAGTTTTTTTCTAGATAGTTTTTAAGTTCCCCTAAATACATAACCTCCTGATTTGTCTATCTGACTACTTTGGTCTCTGATAGCGGCAATGTGGATCGCTTGACGATTCTCTTCCAAGCCGACTGTGGCCTGAGAGGTGTAGGTGTTATCAGCAGGACCTAATAAGGACCTAATAAGTTTGAAAAAAAGCTTGAAACCCCCCAGGACAGTAAAAGATTAACCCATTATCCTTTCATATGTTGCTCTAGTCACTGCCCAGTCAGTCTAGTCAAATGTTTATTTCGACGTGTCAAGAGAACAATAGATCGGTCATTGTGTCATTACCTACTATTTGTAATGAGATTGCCTGCTGGTAAGCATCAGCTGCAGTAAAATGAGAATAGTCTGCCCAGACATTGAGGAGTTTTATCTATTTACTATCACAACTAGAACAATTATTAATTGCATAGGACTGACGAAATTAAAAAAATACTATATAATTATTCTAAAAATAAAATAGTTTTCCAGAAATATTGGTTTTAACAAAATGACATCTTTCTGATGGAAGTGTCCTTCTGAGGACTGTACGATAAGAGGCTCAACAGTCTTCCTAAGGACAGAACATCAATATCAGGTCAGTGGCAGTCTAACTCCCCCACCCTCGAACGATCGACTGATGGGGCCGCAGCTCTCCAGCGTGTCCCCTTCATTGGTATTGCAGTTCAGTCCCTTACACTTGAGTAGGACTGAGCCATAGAGAGCTGCAGTTCCAGGCACAGCCACAGAATATGTATGGCGCTGTACCTGGTAAACAAACAAGTGGCTCCTATGACCAGCTGATCTGTGGGGTGCTGGTAGTCAGACCCTAGTATTAGGCTTGGTTCACACAGTGGGCCTGATTTATCTAACAGTAAGACTATCTGTGTTGTCTATAGCAACCAAGTAGGGCTCATAATAACCAATCAGTTCTCATAGCAACCAATCAAGGCTCATAGCAATCAATCACAGCTCAAAGCAACCTGTCAGGGCTTATAGCAACCAATCAGAGCCCATAGCAACCAATCAGACTACATATCAACCAATCAGAGCCCATAGCAACCAATCAGACCACATAGCAACCAATCAGAGCTCATATAAACTAATCAGACCACATAGTAACCAATCAGAGCTCATAGGCAAATGCATGCACAGCTCAAAAGCAACCAGTTCTCAGGCCTTATAGCAACCAATCAGAGCCCATAGCAACCATCAATCAGAACTACAATCAACAATCATAGCCCAATAGCAACCAATCAGACCACATAGCAACCAATCAGAGCTCATATAAACTAATCAGACCACATAGTAACCAATCAGAGCTCATAGCAATCAATCAGCGCTAAAAGTAACCAATCAGAGCCCATAGTAACCAAGCAAACCACAAAGCAACCTTCATTAGATGTGCTCGATAGCAACGTAATCAACTCCCATTCACCAATCAGAGCTCATAGCAACTAATCAGACCACATAGCAATCAATCAGAGCTCATAGCAGTCAATCAGAGCTCATAGCAACTAATCAGAGCCCATAGCGACCAATCAGAGCTCATAGCAACCAATCAGAGCTCATAGCAACCAATCCCAATCGGAGACCATAGCAATCAATCAGAGCTCATAGTAACCAATCAGAGCACATAGCAACCAATCAGAGCATAGATTTCATTTTTCAGAGCAGTGTAAGAAACAAAAGCTGAGCTCTGATTGGTTGCTACAAGCAAGATGTAAATATGCTTTACCTGCTGCGTTGCATTTAGGGTGATGTGGCCTTTGTATAGCGCCTACGATAATCACTCCATTCCCTACAATGTGTCACATCGTGCTGTATACATACACTCCAGCAGTGAAATGTCATGCTAAGAATAGGCCTGCAGAACTATCAGACAGCTTTGGATGTGACTAGAGTATAAAACATGACGTCTCACTCCCTTCACTGTATGATCAGGATTATGCGGATTTAATGGAAGCCGGATGGTTGTGTGTCTGAGGTGTCACTCCGCCATAGCATTACACAGACGCTATAGGGACCTTCTTGTGTCCTGTGTGCAGCATCAATATCTAGTTTCTTCAGACTTGCCCTGGCAGGATCCGAGTGATGAACCAGGCAATGTCTCTGCTCCAGGTGAATATTTGGGATCATCTATAAGACGTAATACTTGTCCTAACCCGTCGCTGATAATGGTTAATGTGATATAATGTTCAGACGCACTTTTCACTATTTCCAGAGAGAGTAATCACAAGATGTGAACTGAACAAGTCGCCCTATATGGAACCAGAGCTTCGCAAGGGGGTTCTGATATTAAAGAGGTTGTCTCACTACATCGATTCGTCTGACCTCAGCCCTGTTTTCTTGGTTTCACTTTGAAATCAGGGGCGTGTTTACTGGCTTCCACTAGGGTGCAGTAGAAGCCAGGTCTGTAGCTATAGCGACCAGTGCTTACAGGTTATCTTGAGATATCAAACAGGACTGTAACTAGAGCAACCAGTGCTGGCAGCCTATCAGGAGATATCAAACAGGTCTGTAGCTATAGCAACCAGTGCTGGCAGCCTATCAGGAGATATCAAACAGGTCTGTAGCTATAGCAACCAGTGCTGGCCGCCTATCAGGAGATATCAAACAGGTCTGTAGCTATAGTGACCTGAGATGCTGATTCAGCCCATACAAGAGGGGATATCTCAGAGTAGGTAGGACACTGGTAATGGACATATATTGCAAAGTGACTTGTTTTTGC
This sequence comes from Phyllomedusa bahiana, assembly GCA_025379985.1. Classification (NCBI taxonomy): domain Eukaryota; kingdom Metazoa; phylum Chordata; class Amphibia; order Anura; family Hylidae; genus Phyllomedusa; species Phyllomedusa bahiana. The sequence goes on from JAODAL010005484.1 coordinate 16,606, forward strand.
AAGATCTTTAACATAAAAAAGCAGCAATCCTTGTAGTGAAACAACCCCTTTAAAGGGGGTAATCACTTTATAGATCATTTTTTAGCAGAGATGACATTTCCATCCAATATTGTCCCAATAAGTCTAAGGTAAAAATTGAAGCAGTCTTCATTGGAAAATACCATACCGTTTTGTGTATACAGCTCCGATGCATACTTATGTTTCTCCATGCCTCACCCGATTCCTTGGTGTCTTCAGTTCTAGAATGCACGGAGAGATTCCTACGAACGGAGCACCAGCTTTTCATGTAGTGAAGCAGTGTTAAAATCTTATTACTTTGTTTCCACTCTATTAAAAAGATTATACACATGGATCATAAGTAAGCAGAAAATGGACAAACGGTGAAAGCTGTACTACAGCGCGCTGACGCATTTCGGACAGATTTTCTTAATCATAGCAAAAATATCCTCCCGTTTTGTGTATACAGCTCCTATTGGTTATAGACTACAAACAAAGGGAGACATGTATGGAACTAGGTGAAACGAAGTTCATTTTCACATCTAATTTTTAGTGTATAATGCGCCTGAATGTATGAAAGTGGTTTTTGTGTGTTCATAAATGGTGTCTAAAGTTCCCGCCCCTCGCCTGTGTGTTTGGCGCATTATGGAACTTAGGCGCATTAGTAATGCCCCAAACATGTATAAAGGCTATAGATAAGCTGGAAATAAGAGAACAGTCATTAGAATAGCATGTCAGTGATAGAAACTATGGGACTGATCCTGCTTGGAGGACCACAGATCCCAGCAATACCTGTGCTGTGCCGGCTCTTGCTGTATGTAGAATAAAGGGCGAGAGCAGCAAAAGTAAATTTCAAATTTAATGTAGTAAAAATGTAAAAATCTGAACAACATCATCAGGGGGTTATTTCATGTAAAATTAGTTTTAGATTCTATTAATTTTAAATACATTTTCTAGGAGATATTTTTATATTAATTTTATATGATAACTTTTTTATTAAATTTAAATAATTAAATTTTATAGAGTTTGATAATTATCAAAAAATACTTTTTATTATTGTATTGGTGGAAGTTGAGAAATATTGGACATTTCTTGCCCTAACTTCAAATCTATCTCCACTGCGACTCCTCAGGCTCAGGCCACATTGGAATAGGTCTGACTGTCCGAGCAGTAATTCGCCTAGTTTTGCTGAACCACATTCATATATGTGTCTAATATTACGAGTGTGGTGCGACTCCCCCAGAACACCCCCTCATGTTCACCTACGGTATGCAGTATATACACACTGGGAGTAGTGCTTATATAGTGTGCAGGTATGTACTACACCTATACAGTATATATACATGGGGAGCAGAGGTTATATAGCGTGCAGGGATGTACTACACCTATATAGTATATACGCACTGAGAGCAGAGGTTATATAGTGTGCAGGGTTGTACTACACCTATACAGTATATACACCCTGGGAGCAGAGCTTATATAGTGTGCAGGGATGTACTACACCTATACAGTATATACACCCTGGGAGCAGAGCTTATATAGTGTATTGGTATGTGCTACACCTATACAGTATATACACTGGGAGCAGAGCTTATATAGTGTGCAAGTATGTACTACACCTAGACAGTATATAAACAGTGGGAGCAGAGATTATATAGTGTGCTGGGAAGTACTACACCTATACAGTATATACACTGGGAGCAGAGCTTATATAGTGTGCAGGGAAGTACTACATCTATACAGTATATACACTGGGAGCAGAGCTTATATAGTGTGCAGGGAAGTACTACATCTATACAGTATACACACTGTGAGCAGAGCTGATATAGTGTGCAGTGAAGTAATACACCTATACAGTATATACACTGTGAGCACAGCTTATATTTTGTTCAGTGATGTACTACACCTATACAGTATATACACTGGGAGCAGAGCTTATATAGTGTGCAGGGAAGTACTACACCTATACAGTATATACACACTGGGAGCAGAGTTATATAGTGTGCAGGGAAGTACTACATCTATACAGTATATACACTGGGAGCAGAGCTTATATAGTGTGCAGGGAAGTACTACATCTATACAGTATATACACTGGGAGCAGAGCTTATATAGTGTGCAGGGATGTACTACACCTATAAAGTATATACACACTGGGAGCAGAGGTTATATAGTGTGCAGGGATGTACTACACCTATACAGTATATACACTGGGAGCAGAGCTTATATAGTGTGCAGGGAAGTACTACACCTATACAGTATATACACTGGGAGCAGAGCTTATATAGTGTGCAGGGAAGTACTACACCTATACAGTATATAACACTGGAGCAGAGCTTATATAGTGTGCAGGGATGTACTACACCTATACAGTATATACACACTGGGAGCAGAGCTTATATAGTGTGCAGGGATGTACTACACCTATAAAGTATATACAGTGAGAGCAGAGGTTATATAGCATGCAGGTATGTACTACACCTATATACACCCTAGGAGCAGGTATAGGTCGGTACCACATATAAGCACCACAGACTGCTCCGTTATTCTCAGCACGCCGCCTGTACCTCTCTGTACCGCTGATCTTCCAGCATGCCTACTGTCTCTTCTGATGCTGAGATTTCTGTTACTTGTAGTACTCCCCTTTGTTGAAGAAACTCTACTGCCAGATCGCTAAGACGTGCCCCATCCAAATCAAAGTATCCGGCCCCCCTCCGCCTGGCACAGTCATTCGGGCCATGCCAGTCTACAAGAAAGCAGAACACGTGACGGAGGTCGTGAAACGCTGCCCCAACCACGAGCTGGGACGAGACTTCAATGACGGTAAGTGGTACCTGGGGTGACGGACGCCCTTCATAGGGGTGCATGGTATTGAGACAAGTGGGGGGCGTTCACCATGGACTCTGTAGATGTTTAGTACCTCTCCGGAGCTCCAACACAGGGGCATAGCTATAGGGGGTGCAGAGGTAGCAGTCGCAACCGGACCCTGCAGCCTGAGGGGCCCAAAGCCGCCCTGCCACATAAGGAGACACCAGCATTGTAAGTGGCACATGGTAGCTGGGGGGGCCCATTTCACTTATTTCATTAGGGCCCCGGAGCTTCACGTTACGCCTCTGCTCCAACAGTCTCTTGGTTTTGGGAATTGAGCTGTTGGATCCCTACTGGTCTCCTGACACATCTACTTGGTGGAATTCCCCAGACGTGGGAGCCGCACGGTGCGACATGTGGATGCATATTTCCACCTGATGAGTGGGAGGTGGGAGGATTATTCATTTCTTAATATTTTATAATTTATGATTGATTGTAAGGAGCACAATAGAAACTGGAGCTGGGCCTCCATGCAAGAGCCGACACCTGATTCTCCCCATCTTCAGCCTGAGTCTTAAAGGGGTTGTCTCAATACATTTATTTATCTCACATCAGTCCTGTTTTCTTGGTTTCAATTTGAATTCAGTGGAGTGTTTACTGGCTTCCTCTAGGATACAGTAGATGCTAGGTCTGTAGCTATAGCAACCGGTGCTGGCAGCCTATCAGGAGAGATCAAACAGGTCTGTAGCTATAGCAACCAGTGCTGGCAGCCTATCAGGAGAGATCAAACAGGTCTGTAGCTATAGCGATCTGAGGAGCTGATGCAGCCCATACAAGAGTGGATATCTAGGAATAGTAGGACAGTGCTAATGGACACATGTTGCAAAGTGACTTGTTTTTGCAAGATCTTTAACATTAAAAGCAATCCTTGTAGTGAGACAACCCCTTTAATGTCTCACACAATGATGGAGATGAATCACATCTCATCTACCTGCATAGAAGAAGCATTGGATTCAACAGTGCCCTCGACCTTTCATGGTGGATCACTGGGCGGCAATAGGGTCTTGTATAGGGCTTATTCTAAAAAGTGCATGGGAAATGAGCTAGGACTCTTGCACCTATTGCATGTAGCATTCCTTAATGGTCACCAAGGCTTGCAATGTAAATGGGATTAATGCCAACCAGACATTCATCTGCAGACAGTTGTGTTGGGGTGTTGCTCCTCAGTGCAGAGTAGAATACTGGCTGGCAAGGTGCAAGGCTCTAAAGGAGCTCAACAGGGGTAACGATCCTCATTAGGGAGAGGAACCATGTAGGTGTATGGAGACTGATACATCATAGGTTGCTTCATTGAAGTGTAAATATATTCTTAAAGGCTCATGGAAAATGAGCTAGGACTCTTGCAGGACGCTTACCGTGTCTAGGTAGACTTATCAGGTGGCTCCCTAAATCCTAAAGGGGTTGTCTCACTACAAGGATTGCTGCTTTTTATGTTAAAGATCTTGCAAAAACAAGTCACTTTGTAATACATTTCCATTAACAGTGTCCTACCTATTCCTAGATATCCCCTCTTGTATGGGCTGCATCAGCTCCTCAGGTCGCTATAGCTACAGATCTGTCCTATCTCTCCTGATAGGCTGCCAGCACTGGTTGCTATAGCTACAGACCTGTTTGATATCTCCTGATAGGCTGCCAGCACTGGTTGCTATAGCTACAAACCTGTTCGATCTCTCCTGATAGGCTGCCAGCACTGGTTGCTATAGCTACAGACCTGGCTTCTACTGCAGCCTAGTAGAAGCCAGTAAACACGCCCCTGAATTCAAAGTAAAACCAAGAAAACAGGACTGAGGTAAGATGAATCAATGTAGTGAGACAACCCCTTTAAAGGGACACTTCCATCAGAAAGGGTTGTTTCTGTTAAAAATCAATATGCCTGGAAAACTATTTTATATGTTTTAGAATTTTGTGGCAATATTTTTATTTATTTCAGTAAAATATTGTGATTGTGGAGAGATAAAACTTCTAAATGGCAGGGCAGATTAATCTCACTTTATTTCAGCTACTGCTTATCTCTATGCAGTCTTATTACAAATAGTAGGTAATGATATAATTGCTCAATTGTCCTCTCAACAGGGAAAGATAAGATTAGACTATAGCACTCATTAGGCAATTCATGAAAGGAAAATAGGATCATCTTTTTCTGCACTGGGGTTTTCTTTACACTTATCAGGTTATTGCTGATAATACTTACACTTCTCAGGCCATCAAGCAATCCTCTCTCTGCTGTGCTATCAGAGCTCCTTGGTGGGAATTCAGAGAAAGGAATGTAGTTAGGGGAACTTTAAAAAAAAATGATATAAAAATGTTGTTGGTGGTTTCCCTTTAAATCTTGGATTTGAAATATGTTGAATGTCAATGACTAATTATTCAAAAAGTATAATCAATTTCATGTTGTTACAAGAGTTGTACCCTGCAGCGCCACTGTCAGGCCATTATGTGTAGTGACGCTGATGCTTTACTTTTCAGGTCAGGCCGCTCCGGCCAGCCACCTCATCCGCGTGGAGGGCAATAATCTGTCACAATACGTAGATGATCCTGTTACCGGCAGACAAAGTGTAATGGTGCCATACGAGCCCCCCCAGGTAACTCCCAGTCACCGCCTGATGTGCTTCATATTCTCATATCTGCTGCATTGATCTGTTAAACGTATGAAGTCCAAAGCCTGTGGTTTAAAGATTTCTTATGCTAAACAGTTGCGCGCCCGTACAAATCATTTTTGGTGTAATAAAGAGCTGTATTTTAATCTACACTTTCTGTATCACTTTAGCAGACTTTTCCACATCTCTGCTTGCTGTCACTTTATAAAGATCATTTACTACCAGCGATTACTTGGCTGATTACTACATACAGCTCTGATCCTTTAACAAGCCAGTGTGCCCATCAGTGTTGGACTGGGGAACCTGGAACCAACCAGTTGTTGGTACATGAGGCCTATCAGTGTAGTTGATTCTTGGGCCCACCAGTAGAATTGGATCTTGGGGCCACCAGTGAAGTTGATTTTTGGGGTTCACCAGTATAGTTGATTCTTAGGCCCTACCAATGTAGGTGAGTCTTGGGGCCCACCAGTGGAGTTGATTCTTGGGGCCCACCAACTTAGTTGATTCTTGGGCCCCACCAGTGAAGTTGATTTTTGGGGTTCACCAGTAGAGTTCATTCTTGGGGCCATCAGTGTAGTTGATTGTTGGGGCTAGCAGTGACGTCAATTTTTTGGGTCCACCATCTGAGCTGATTCTTTGCCCCCACAAGTGTTGTTGATTTTTGGGGCTCACCAGTAGAATTGGATCTTTGAGCCACCAGTGAAGCTGATTTTTGGGGTTCACCAGTGTAGTTGATTCTTGGTGCCAGCAGTGAAGTTGATTTTGGGGTCCACCAGTGTAATTGATTCTTGGGGCACCAGTGAGTTGATAATTGGGGTCCACCAGTAAAGTTGATTACTGTGACCCACCAGTGTAGTTGATTCTTGAGGCCACGTGTAGTTGATTCTTGGGGCCCACCAGTGGAGTTGATTCTTGGGGCTCACCAGTGTAGTTGATTCTTGGGGCTCACCAGTGTAGTTGATTCTTGGGGCCACGTGTAGTTGATTCTTGGGGCACCAGTGGTGTTGATTCTTGGTGCCAGCTGTGACGTTGTTTTTGGGGTCCACCAGTGTATTTGATTCTTGGGGCTCACCAGTGTAGTTGATTCTTGGGGCCACGTGTAGTTGATTCTTGGGGCACCAGTGGAGTTGATTTCACCAGCGGAGTAATTTCTTGATGTCCGCCAGTAAAGTTGATTGTTGTGACCCACCAGTAGAGTTGCTTATTGGGGACCACCAGTGAAGATAATTTTTGGGCCCCACCAGTGGACATGATTCTTGGGATCTATTCTGTAGCTTCTGCACATGACTCTTGCTTCCTGTCTCTCTTTTTTTGGCTTTCTCCCTTAAAAAGCAGCCCAAGCCCCACCATACCCAGGGGCACACTGGGAGTTTCCTTTCTCCCCTCTTGGCCAGCCAAGCCTGTTGCCCATTACATCACTGGGACAGATATCATTTCCTGGAAGTGAACAATGTAGGTTCCTGGTGGTGTTGCATTTTTGGAACTGGCCCAACCCAAATTTTGTTGGAGATCACAATAAAATCCTGCAGCCAATGAATGATACACTTCCATTTTCCTGATTAGCAGGCAGCGACTAGGTTGTCCGAATTTCCCGAGATATCCGGAAAAATTTGGTTTGACCCGAAAAAAGCTGATCTGAATCCGAAGCGCAATTCTAGAACTTACTGAATGCCAGCAAGCAGAGATCTTGAAAACCGTTAGGAACTGATGTAATAAATATATACAAGTATAAACAAGTACTGCATCAACATGGGCTGAGAGGTCACTCTGCCAGAAAGAAGCCATTACTTCAAAAGAAACATATAAAAGGCAGATTAATGTTTGCAAATGCACAGGAACGAAGACCTACATGGAGACATGTTCTGTGGTCTGATGAAACTAAAATTGAACTGTTTGGCCATAATGACCATCGTTATGTTTGGAGGAAAAAGGGAGAAGCTTGGAAGCCTAAGAACACCATCCCAACTGTGAAACACAGGGGTGACAGCATCATGTTATGGGGTTGTTTTGCTGCAGGAGGGACTTGTGAACTTCACAAAATAGATGGCATCATGAGGAAAGAAGATTACGTGGCAAAACTGAAGCAACATCTCAAGACATCGGCCAGGAAGATAAAGCTTGGGCAGAAACGGGTCTTCCGAATGGACAATGACCTGAAGCTACTGCCAAACTGGTTACAAAGTGGCTTAAGGAGAACCAAGTCAATGTTTTGGAGCGGCCATCACAAGCCCTGATCTCAGTCCTATTGGAAATGTATGAGCAAAGCTGAGAAGGCCAGTGCGAGCAAGACAACCCCCAAACATGGCTCAGTTACACCAGTTCTGTCAGAAGGAAGGAGCCAAATATTTTAACAGGGTTGGAGGCTCATGGATCTCGCTGGATATCTACAGTGGATCCAACCTGTGTGACTTCAGCCTAACTATCCATTATATAAGGAGTAAATTTCATTTTCTGTAACCGACACACCCCACATTTTGGGACATGTGTGCATCTATGGGGCAGCAATATTGATTGTTGTACTCAATTTGTTCTTCCTCATCTCCTTTTAGGTCGGCACCGAGTTCACCACAATTCTCTACAATTTCATGTGTAACAGCAGCTGTGTGGGAGGAATGAACAGGAGACCCATCCTTATTATCATCACTCTGGAGACCAGAGAGTGAGTAACGTCAATGTAACACCGCATTGTATGGAGTCATTGGGGCCCTCATCAAGCACCTCGCCCCTATAGCTGAACACACAGTGTAGGGTCCCCCCCAAGTCTTGTGATCCCAATTCATGGACCATTGCCGGGGTTATATTTTGGAAAATGACCCAATACTAAATGTAGCCAAAGGTGCATGAAACCTTCAGGTCTGGTCCAGACAGTGGAGAATCTGCAGGAAAACCTGTATATCTCACATGCTGGTTTTGTCACGGATTTTGCAGTAGTTTTCAGCCTACATATTGCAAAGCCTGAAATCCGCTGTGAAAATCAGCGCTATATTTTCAGCAGAATGAGCAGTCTGCAGATCCTAAAATCCGCAACATGCTCTAATGTCCGTAACGTGTAATTCCTGCGTTTTTTGTTGAGTTTTGAAACCTCCTCAGCTTGCACTGTATTGTAAATTGCTGCAGATTTGTGGAGCAAAACCCGCACTACTGCAAATCCACAGCAAATCCACTGCATCTGGACCCGGCCTTAAAGGGACACTGCCATAAAAAAGTATTTTTCACATATTGACAATAAATATGTGACTATTATATGATACTTGTTTGGTAAAAATTGGGTCTTTGTTTTTTTTATATAATTTTTTTAAAGTTCCACTTTGTACATGATTTCCTGGTTTGTCTGATTTCCCCTCTGTGAGTTCTGGTAGCCCCAGTGAAGATTGCTTGACTGTTCTCTTCTAGGTTGACTAAGACCTAGGAGGTTTAGGACCTGATAAGTGGGAAAAATGCGCCTGTAGCAGAAAAAGATTAACCCATTATCCTTTCATGTATTGCTCTTGTCATTGCCATGGCAATCTAGTCTAATCTTATCTATAGCTATCAATAGATCCAGAGATCCACTGGTAGCCCCAGTGAAGATTGCTTGACTGTTCTCTTCTAGGTTGACCAAGGACTAGGAGGTTTAGGACCTGATAAGTGTGAAAAAATGCGCCTGTAGCAGAAAAAGATTAACCCATTATCCTTTCATGTATTGCTCTTGTCATTGCCATGGCAATCTAGTCTAATCTTATCTATCCCTATCCATAGATCAATAGAGCTATCGCTATGTCATTACCGGCTATCTATAATGAATCTACATGCAGATAATCATTTCTTGCAGCAGTTGCAGTAAATTGAGATTAGTCTGCCCGGCCATTCAGGAGTTTTAGCTCCTTAATATCATAACTAGGGAAGGGCAAAATGCTAAATGTAATTTTTAAATGCATGGAACTGCTAAAATTAAAAAAAACTTCTAGAATTTAATATTTTTTTTCAGAAATATTGATATTAACAAAATACTCCTTTTTGACTTGTGTCACTTTAAAGGAACTCTCCAGGGTAAAGTGGATACACTCTATAATACTTAGTGCAGGGCCTGAGGGGGCGGAGCATAAGTCTCACCTTTGGTGCCCAGCTCCCTCAGGTTCTACACTAGGCATAACACAAAGGGCCACATGTACGAAACTGTTTAGGTCTAAAACTCACTCTTTAGCCCATAGTAACTTATGGGCAAAAAAGTGAGTTTTAGACCTAAACAAGTTTTCATCCATGTGGCCCAAAGTGTTCTCTGAAATAGATTGTCTCACCATGTTGTTTCACAAAGCTACAAGCAGTTTAAGATTCATGCGTCCTGCCTCTGCCTTGTCAGGCTGTGGGTGGTTTTTTAGCAGTGATTAGCATATCAGATCAGTATTCCCATCCTTCTAAATGCACTGACATGAGAGCAAGAGGTGTTATCTATAGAGCAGAGAGCTTCAGAGCTCAAAGTAAACAAGTAATTAGTCTCCTTTGTTTGTTAGAGATAACATACTCTGTTCTCAAGCTGTCGCCTTCTTGTGTGCCGACCTGTGGTGATGTCACTCCCTGCTCTCAGAACAGACAAAGTGCAGAAAGAGAGAAGGGGAGAACAGGGTGGTAATCAGAGAAACCTGTGTGCACTCAGAGCAGATAAAATCTCTCTTAGCTCCTCAACAATGCAAAATAAACAAAGCAATATATTTGGAAAAAGTCTTCATTGACTGTTCACTACACGTTGAAAGCTAATATCTGTAGTGAGAAAACCGCTTTTATTCTGATTTACGTAGGATTGAAACGTCCGTGTCCCAGCACAGGTAGATCCAACCTGAGCCACTGCCCCACCTCCCATAAAAAAAAAAAAAAACTTGTGCAAACGTGGGAAGAACATATGAACCTCTTTGCAGATGTTGCCCTGATCAGATTAAAATCTAGGATGGCTGTACTAGATGAGGAATATCGCTGCACACCAGCTCCCTCTTTAGCCCATACAATTGCTAAAATCGGAATTTGTTTTGTTAGTGCCTAAAATTCCCTTCTTTGTGATTGGCATTGTTTTGCAGTGGACAGGTCCTGGGCAGAAGGTCATTTGAAGGTCGGATCTGTGCTTGTCCTGGAAGAGACCGGAAAGCAGATGAAGATCATTTCCGGGAACAGGCGGCATTGAACGAAACAGCGGCCAAAAATGGCAACGCCAACAAGCGCAGTGAGTGTACGAGAAGTATATTTCATTCCATCAGATCTTACTGCTTCTTTCTCTACTGCGGTATTACACGTCCAGTCTAACACAGCGGGCGGGTTAATACTGTCTAATACTGAAACAGTATAAACTTAGACCATCTATAACAGGGTTACTACATGGGCCACATTTTTAAGCTAAGTATAAACCTTCTCTAAGTTGACTTACTTTATGCCATTAATTTTGCAAAAATTTTGCAAAAGTAATTTTGCAAAAATCCACAGACGCTTTCCATGGCCCTTTTGCTGGACGCGGCACATAAGTGTCTAAAATGCAGAAAAAATGTGGCCTAAAGCATGTCCTCCAATGTGCCCCAATGTGTCAGCTCCATTCAGTCACTTTATCGCAACATTCATTTCTCATCACGACTTCATATGACGTACGGGATTTCTTCTCTTCTGTCTCCACTTTCATTGTTTTCCTATGAATAGTCCCAAGTGTTCTGTAGATTTATAGCTAAATGGATTGTCCTTTATCAGCAGCCTGTAAGCAGAGTCCGCAGTGAGTCCCAGCTCTGGGCACAAACATCAAGAAGCGGCGCCACGGGGAAGAGGAGATCTACTATGTTCCTGTGAGTAGATGTGTATTGTATAAAAAAAGGTGTACCATGCACTATATACATGTCAACAGAGATGTGCTATATACATGTCAGTAAAAGTGTAACATACATGTCAGTAAAGGTGTACTATGCACTATATACCTGTCAACACAGGTGTGCTATATGCATGTCAGTAAAAGTGTAACATACATGTCAGTAAAGGTGTACTATGCACTATATACATGTCAACACAGGTGTGCTATATGCATGTCAGTAAAAGTGTAACATACATGTCAGTAAAGGTGTACTATGCACTATATACATGTCAACACAGGTGTGCTATATGCATGTCAGTAAAAGTGTAACATACATGTCAGTAAAGGTGTACTATGCACTATATACATGTCAACAGAGATGTGCTATATGCATGTCAGTAAAAGTGTAACATACATGTCAGTAAAGGTGTACTATGCACTATATACATGTCAACACAGGTGTGCTATATGCATGTCAGTAAAAGTGTAACATACATGTCAGTAAAGGTGTACTATGCACTATATACATGTCAACACAGGTGTGCTATATACATGTCAGTAAAAGTGTAACATACATGTCAGTAAAGGTGTACTATGCACTATATACATGTCAACACAGGTGTGCTCTATGCATGTCAGTACAAGTGTAACATACATGTCAGTAAAGGTGTACCATGCACTATATACATGTCAACACAGGTGTGCTATATAAATGTCAGTAAAAGTGTAATACACATGTCAGTAAAGGATTACTATGCACTATATGCCTGTCAGTAAAAGTGTAACGTACATGTCGGGAATGATAGATAGATAGATAGATAGATAGATAGATAGATAGATAGATAGATAGATAGAAGGTAATAGATAGATAGATAGATAGATAGATAGATAGATAGATAGATAGATAGATAGACAGATAGACAGAAGATGATAGATAGATAGATAGATAGATAGATAGATAGATAGAAGGTAATAGATAGATAGATAGATAGATAGATAGATAGATAGATAGATAGACAGATAGACAGAAGATGATAGATAGATAGATAGATCAGTAATAGTGTACTAATGTGCAAACACGTCTGTTATGGCATACTAGTATGTACATATCGGTTAATGTGTGCCATATACATGTCAGCAATGACATACTACTACATTTTTAACACACAATGCTCTTTTCAATGGTCCCCATTTGGAAGTGATGGTGTGTAAACAGTAGACCCGAGAGACACATCGCTGGAACAGGGGACCAGAGGGAGGGGAGGATCTTTTTTTTTTTTATTTTACCCAGGAACTATTTAAATGATTTTTTTTATGAGGTGGACAAAGCCTGTACTGTTGTATTCTGGGAGATCACTGTATAACAGTCATAGGGTATGGGTGTAAATACAGCTTTGTTAAGGCATACTACTGTATACGTATTAGTAAGGGTGTACTATGCACCACGTACCTGTCTCTAAAGGTTTACTATATAAATGTCAGTAAAGGGGTAATATGCACTATATCCCAGTTTATAGAGATGTACTGTGTACATGTCAGTAAAGGGGTAATATGCACTATATCCCAGTTTATAGAGGTGTACTGTGTACATGTCAGTAAAGGGGTAATATGCACTATATCCCAGTCTATAGAGGTGTACTGTATACACGTCAGTAAAGGGGTAATATGCACTATATCCCAGTTTATAGAGATGTACTGTATATATGTCAGTAAAGGGGTAATATGCACTATATCCCAGTTTATAGAGGTGTACTGTGTACATGTCAGTAAAGGGGTAATATGCACTATATCTTAGTCAATAGAGGTGTACTGTATACACGTCAGTAAAGTTGTAATAAACATGTCACTAATGGCATATTAGTTACTAGTACATAAATATATGTTCAGGTGGTGTTGAGTCGATTTTGTCGGGTGACTACAGAGTGTTTGGTCTCCATTTTTTATCCTATTGTGGTAATTATATGTCAGTAAAAGTATAATGTACATGTTAGTAATGACGTACTGCTATACTGTATATATGTGTCAGTAATAGTTTACTGCGTATCACAGTCTTTTAACACACTACTACAACATTCGTGGTAATTATATACTTATTAGTTAATATGTGCCATATGCATGTCAGTAAAGGCATGCCGATATATACATGTCAGTAAATGTGCAAAGGTGTCAGTAAAGTCCTACAGTATGTGACCTTTCAGTAATACATTGCTGCAGGCCGTGTGTATCTACATCAGGAGTTGTCCGCTCTGTAGCGTCTCCTATTTATGTGTCTGGATTCCCTTTGGTTCTGGCTCCTGATTCCAAGTGATTTCCTGACTTGTCTCCTTTCTTCCAGGTCCGTGGTCGAGAGAATTTTGAAATCTTGATGAAGATAAAGGAAAGTCTGGAGTTGGTGGAGCTGGTGCCGCAGCAGCTGGTGGACTCCTACCGACAGCAACAGCAGCAGCTGCTCCAGAGACAGTAAGACAGATGCTTATTATGTATGTAGGTTGGGGTCACGCGGAGCGCCCCCTATCCCTTTATCCACATTACCAGGGACATGCATACTATAGAGGCAGCGGGTATGGAGCCAGAGAACAGGGGGCCTCAGCTCAAGTGAACCTGTACTTGTAGACCCAACTTGATCAACCTTGGCTACTTCCTGAGCCCCCCACCCACCCACCCCCCAAAAAAACACATTGCAAACATTGGGAGAACATGTTAACTCCAGGCAGATGTTACATTGATTCATAGTCAGGAAACAAGTATTAGAAATGAGGCAAGTGTCGGACTGTGGTACCTGGGGCCCCTCAGCAGGGTTGGTTCCTGGGGCCACCGGTGGAGTTGATACTTGGTGTCAGCAGGGAAGTTAATTCTTGGGGCCCACCAGTTGAGATGATTACCGAGGCCCACCAGTGGAGTTGACTCTTGGTGCCCACCAGTGGAGTTGATTCTTGGGGCCACCAGTGGAGTTGATTTTTGGGCTCCACCAGTGAAGTTGACTCTTGGGGTCCACCAGTGGTGTTGATTCTTGGGGCCACCAGTGGAGTTCATTCTTGGGGTCCACCAGTGGAGTTGATTTTTGGGGCCAACAGTGGTGTTGATTCTTGGGGACCACTAGTGGAGCTGATTTTTGGGGACCACTAGTGGAGCTGAATCTTGGAGCCACCAGTGGAGTTAATTCTTGGGGCCCACCAGTGGAGAAGATTTTTGGGGCCTCACCACTGGAGTTGATTCTAGAGGTCCAGCAGTGGAGATGATTCTTGGGGCCAACTAGTGGAGTTGATTCTTGTGGCTCACCCGTGGAGATGATTCTTGGGGCCCACCAGTGGAGTTGATTCTTGGGGCCCACCAGTGGAGTTGATTCTTGGGGCCCACCAGTGGAGTTGATTCTTGGGGCCACCAGTGGAGTTGATTCTTGGGGCCCACCAGTGGAGTTGATTCTTGGGGCTTAGCTGTGGAGCTGATTCTTTGGGCCCAGCGGTGGAGGCAATTCTTGTGGCCTACCAGTGGAGTTGATTCTTGGCCCCCAAAAGTGGAGTTGGTTCTTGGGGCCCACCAGTGTAGTTGATTCTTGGAGCCCACCCTAAGTTACTGCACGTGATTCTTGCTTTCCGCCTCTCTTTCTCTGACTTTCTCCCTGAAAAACTACCCCCGACCTGTCATTCCTAGGGGCACACCGATTATTTCCCTTGCTCTTCTGTGGGCTAGTCCGAGGTTGACTAAGCCTCTCAGCCAAAAAAACTGTTATGTTAGCAAACAAGTGAGGGGGCAATGTCTCTATTTTCTCAATAAAGACTGGCTGTGATAAGACATGAAGGGAGGAACCCACAGGAGCAATTTGATTTTCCTATAGTGTCCCCGCTGCTCTGTGTACGCCCTTGCCCAGAGATCCATTTGGAGCTTCAGGTGACTTAGTCCCAGTATTGATTTGGGGAGAAGTCACATCTAACACATCTATGGGCAGGATAAGACAGTATGAGGCGTCTTCTGCAGTAACCACATATTTTCCCTTCCAGTGCCCATCTGCAGTCACAGTCGTCCTACGGTCCTGTCATCTCTCCAATGAATAAAGTCCATGGAGGGATCAACAAATTACCATCCGTCAACCAGCTCGTGGGGCAGCCCAACCAGCACGGCACCAACACAGCACCAGGCATGATACCCATGGGTGAGAAGATTTATTGAGTCCATATATCATGTTATGTGTCCACATTCAGCTTGTCCATGATACATATTGCCTTGAACAGTCTTTATCAAGGGGTTCTCCGGCCTACACAACCCGTTTTCATATACTTTAGTAGGAAATTGTGAGGATCCTCCTCTCTTGGCCACAGTGGAGAGTGGCTAGAAAGAGCATCTATCGCTCTGGAGGACCTGAATTACACAGACAATCCATTCATTTGAATAGGCACTGTGTAATGCTTCATTCTCCCTGTGGTGGCGCTGCAGGAAAACTGAACACTTTCTGCCAGGTTTTCAAGTGCTGGAGATTCCACCAGGAGAACACTTAGGGCCTTATGTATGAAAACTGTCTAGCAGTGAAGAATGTCTGTAGCCCATAGCAACCAAACAGAGCTCATAGCAACCAATCAGTGCCCATAGCGACCAATCAGAGTCCATAGCAACCAATCAGGGCTCAGCTTTAATGCATATAGTGCACTGGGAAAGTAAAAGCTGAGTTCTGACTGGTTCTTAAGAGCTCTGATTGGTTCCTATGGGCTCTGATTGGTTCCTATGAGCTGTGATTGGTTCCTATAAGCTCTGATTGGTTTTTATGGGCACTGATTGGTTCCTATGAGCTGTGATTGGTTCCTATAAGCTCTGATTGGTTTTTATGGGCTCGGATTGGTTCCTATGTGCTGTGATTGGTTGCTGTGAGCTGTGATTGGTTGCTATGGGCTCTGATTGGTTGCTGTGGGCTCTGATTGGTTCCTATGGGCTCTGATTGGTCGCTATGGGCTCTGATTGGTTGTTATGGGCTTTGATTGGTTGTTATGGGCTCTGATTGGTTGCTATGGGCTGTGATTGGTTCCTATGAGCTGTGATTGGTTGCTATGGGCTCTGATTTGTTGCTAGGGCTCTGATTGGTTCCTATGAGCTCTGATTGGTTGCTATGGGCACTGATTGGTCGCTATGAGCGCTGATTGGTCGCTATGGGCTCTGATTGGTTCCTATGGGCCGATGGTTCATGGTTGATTTGGGTTAGTGGGGCCCGAAAGGGTTTCATGAGCTTGTTGGTCGCTATGGTCTGATTGGTTGCTAGAGCTTGATTAGTTGCTATGGCTCTGTTGGGTTTTTGTGGGCATGATTGGTTGCTATGGGTTTGATTGGTTTCAGGGGATGATTGGTTGCAAGAGCTCGATTGGCGCTATGACTCTGATTGGTGTTAGGGTACTTATTTGGGTTTCTTCGGTACTTACGGTTGCTATGGCCTGATGGGTTTCCCAGAGCTCTGATTTGGTTTCATGAGCGCTGATTGGTTTATGGCTCTGATTGGTTTCTATGGGTTCGATTGGATCGGGGGGCCCGATTGGTTGCTATGGGCCTGATGGGTTGTATGGGGTTCCCACGGTTCTATGGGCCTGACTGGTTGCATGGGCTCTGGTTTTATGGGGAAAAAGATTGGTTGTTTTTGGGCTCTGATTGGTTGCAAGACTCTGAAATTTGGGTTTCAGGGAACAGGGGCAGTTTACTGGCGACAGTTTTTCCCTACACAAGGCCCTTATTATAATCTGTCCCCAAGAACCCTTCTGACAAATAGTCCAAAACAGAGAACCCCTTTAATAACAGGACAGACAGACTCCATTGGGTGTATCTCTTGTCTATGAGGCAGTGGTATAGACTCCATACTGCTCCCATGTAATCCTGTGACTTCCTCCCCCCAGGCTCCGGGATGCTGAACAACCACTCCATGCAACCAAGGGGAGATGAACGGGGCCCCCTCTTCACAGCCAGGCCGGGGTCACACGCACCCCCCCCCCCCCACAACGCCGACCCCCGCCTCGCAGGTACGCCCCCCCCCCTCCCCTCCTACCCATTACTTGGGTTGTCACCCTCTCGAATGAATCTAATTAAGCATCTTGTAGAAATAACCCGGGGGCAGAGTTAAACCCTAAAATTACCCAACACCGAGTGGGAAAAAATATAAACACCAATCATCTCCAACAACACAACCCCACTAAATATTTTAACCCCAAAAGGCCAAAACCCTTCTGTCCTCAGACTGTCCAGAACCGGGCCCCCCCTGGGGCAGAGGTAGTAACCCAAAATTTCTCCTACATTTTCCAGGGGAATAACAAGGGAAAGTCAGGAGAGCTGCCCGAAGTGCTCCCCCGTCAGGCCTTTTTTTTTTTTTTTTAAAACATTTTTTTTCCCTTTTCCAAATAAAAACCTTAGACTGAGAAGGGGGAAAAGGAGGGGGAAGGGGAACAAAGAAACATAAACACTTTTAAAACAATTTCCCCCTCATACGCCAAAAAATATGCCCTCAGCGGCAAAAGTGCGACCCCCCTAGAACCCCACCTATGGCCCCAAAACTGTTTAAAAACAGAGAGCAAGCACAAACCTCCATTCGTCCTATGGAGCCCCCTACAGGGGGCGTGTGTTCCCATTTTGTTCTATGGGGAATCCCATACAGGGAGCCTGTGTTCTCTTTCCTTTGTTTGTGGGGTTCCCAGTCAGGGGGGGGCGTGTCCTCTCCATTCTGTTCTAATGGGGAATTCCCCGTACAGGGGACCTGTGTTCTCTTTTTTTCTATGGGATTCCCAGTACAGGGGAGGCTGTGTTCTCCCTTCTTTCTATTGGGTTCCCCTTCAGGGGACGCTGTGTTTTCCCCCATTTGTTTTATGGATTCCCGGGACAGGGGGCTTTTTGGGTTTTCTCCATTCAATGGGATTTCCCTACAGGGGGCGCTGTTTTTCCCCTTTTTTGTTTATGGGGGGGTTTCCCCGTACAGGGAGGGTGTGTTTCTCCATTTCTCTAGGGGTTCCCATACAGGGGGGGCGTGTTCTCTCAATTTTGTTCTATGGGATTCCCCGTACAGGGGCCGTGTTCTTTCTGTTCTTGGGATTCCCGTACAGGGGGGGCTGTGTTCCTCCATTCTGTTTATGGGGGTTCCCCTACAGGGGGGTGTGTTTTCTTCCATTCTATGGGGTTTTTCCCGTAAGGGGACGCTGGTTTTTCCCCTTTGTTCTATAGAATTCCCCTACAGGGGAGCGCTGTGTTTTTTCCCCCTTGTCATGGGAGTTCCGTAAGGGGGCTGTGTTTTTCCCATTTATGGGATTTTCCCCGTACGGGGAGCCGGGTTCCCAAATTTGTTTATAAAATTCCCCCGTACAGGGGAGCCGTGTTCTTTTCCCTTCCCATGGATTTCCCCTTTCAGGGGCATGTGTTTCTCCATTCTGTTCTTGGGAATTCCCGGTCAGGGGGGCCTGTTTCTCTCCATTTGTTCTATGGGGGTTCCCAGTAAGGGGGGGCTGGTTCTCTCCATTCTGTTCTATGGGGTTCCCGAAACGGGGAGGCTGTGTTCTCCTAGGTGTATGGTAGTTCCCAGTACGGGGGAGCGCTGTGTTCTCCTTTTCTGTTTTTGGGGAGTTCCCAGTAAAGGGGGGAGGTGTGTTCTCCATTCTTTTTATGGGGTTCCCATAAGGGGAGTGCTGTGTTCTTATCTGTTCTGTGGGATTTCCCCTTTACGGGAGCGCTTTTTGTTTTCTCCATTCTGTTTGTGGGAGTTCCATACAGGGAGCGCTGTGTTCTCCTTACTTCTTGGAATTCCCCAGTACAGGGGGCATTGGTTTCTCCATTTGTTCAGGGGATTCCCCATTGGGGGGAGCGCTGTGTTAAATGGAGTCGTAACCCAAAATTCCATTGTTCTGAACAGAGACTTTGAGGTCTATTCCTGATTTACATTCTAGAGATGCAAGTTCTAGAGGTGGGATCCGCACCTACCACATGTTGATGGCATAGGCTATTGATATGTCATCAAGGTCTGTGGTGGAAATACCCCTTTAAGCAGGGAGGAGACAATCTTTGTTTACATTTCCATAGATGGGGAAGTCTGAGTCTGTTGAAATTTTTCAAAGACCAAAATTGGGCCAAGGCAGGGAAAAGGGGAAGGGGGGTCACAGGGGCCGCTCCAAAAAAATTTCTTAGTTTTGTTCATTATATTGTCTCATTCACATGTCATGGAATTGTAGAATTTGCAATATTACACTAGTACGCATCATAGGTACAAAACCCATAAACTGGATAACATAGGTAAGGGGTGTCATAACGGCCTGATCTATGGGGGACTGAAAACCAGAACCCCCGGTGAGCCAAAAAAGAGCTCAAACCCAACTATCAAAGCAGTAAGTAATGCATCTCCACCAAAAAGAATGGCAGCAGTATAGTAAACAGCTACATTTCCACTCTAGACAGCACTGCAGGGAAAACAATGGCCGGCAGCAGCTATCCCCAGCAAGGGGATCCATTACACAATAGAAGATCCTGGTACATGCTTTTTCTTCATTGGGGCCCCTCAAAAAGGAGCCACAAACCCCTTCATTGTTTACCATTCCACACATTGAAAATGTGGTGTCCCTGGTACTGCGGGCGTTGTCACAGTCATTTTAAAAGAGAAAAAAAAATGCAGGGATGGCCTCTCTGAATATTTTAATATTTTCGTAGGTTTAGTAATATGATGATGTAGCAGAGCCGAGTTTGTCGTTTGGCACGATGCATAGTAATAGGCCGATGTGTTCTCATTTTTTTGCACACACAGGATTGTGTTTAGCACAGTAAAGACATTCTCAGCTCAGTTTCTATTGCCAAAACTTGTGCACATTTATAAGAGATGTGTTGACTCTTTTAAACGGGCACCTGACAAGTGACTGGGGAGGGGTATGAGACCCCAATGAAAAATGAGGGAGTACACTGATGTAGTATACAGTATGTATGAAATACAAAATTCTTTCAAATCTTGCCCATTGGCCATTCCCCTTTTACCCATTTACAGTTTAAGTTAAAATCCTGAGTGCTTCCGTTTATACTCCAGGCTGTCTACAATTCTGCTCATTAATCCTGGAAACACGAACTGTTCACTCACTAACACAGTGGGGAAGTTATTTCTTCTCACACTAGATGACAATATAATACCTGGTGTAAAGAGGGCACTTCCTAGAATGGAAATCACAATAGCAGTCATTGGAATGCTGGGAGAGTTTAGTTGAAGTCGAAAAAGTAGTAAATAAAGTTTGTTTATAACACAGGCTGTAATTCACGATCCGTACAAGATAAGTAATATCATGCATTTACAATGTTTATATGTAAATTGTAAAATATTGGTTAATGGTGGACATATACTCTACACAGAAGGCTACGGGGAACTTTTTTCTATAGTCAGGCGCCCCTAAAGAACAATGTTCTTCTAGTTTACCTTTACTTTATGTTTTGGCGTTGGCCGCGCGGTTTCTGCCCTCCTTTAAACCATTTTGGGGGGTGCCCTTGATTGGCACAGACTACTCTGTGAAGTTCATGTCCTGTTATGAGAACCGATGGTTTGTTAATTCTGCTTTATTTTTCCAAACTTTTTTTTTTTTGTTTCTGCAGTTTTTTGACAGGACTGGGGTGTCCAAACTGCATCGAGTATTTCACATCACAAGGTTTACAGAATATATACCACCTGCAGAACCTAACTATGGAGGTAAATGCTGGGAGGGGAATCCTCTTCTGATCAGGGACCTCACAACCAGATAAGAGGGTAGACTCACAAATTCACAGTGAGCGGTCACGGTTGTAGCGCAAGGGGCAGACGTAGAACAGACTTTCACCCACCTCGATAGCCACTGAATATCCGCGGACACGGTTTTCAGTTTTTGGAACCCTTAAAGGGAAATTTTTTAAGGTTCATTGGTCATCAATTGTCCTACAGCCCATAATATCAGACTGTGTATCCCCAGAAGTACGTTTATTTTCCTGTAGATCAATGAGCTTTAAAAGTCCCTTTTTAAAAATGGTCAAAAAAGGACAACCCGGGCAAATTAAACATTTTATGTATTAAGCAAGGTCGGGGGGCGGACCCCTGACAGTTAATCTAACAATAGCAAAGGGAAGATTCCTATGTTATGCCCCGCCCCCGAGGACCAAAAACGACAGATACGATTTGCTCTCTTTTCCCTTTCATTCAAGGGATTTTTAGTTCATTGGTAAACATTTGTCCTACCCCAAAATATCGTGTTAAGCCCACAATATAGACTTTTTCCCTGTGATCAACTGGCTTGAAAAAGCACTGTTTTTAAATGTTCCTTAAAGGACAACTCCAGGCAAATATAAACACTTTATGATATATAGTGCAAGGTCCGAGGGGGCGGAGCCTGACAGTCAATTTAACAATAGCAAAGGGAAGTTTCCTTTGTTATGCCCCACCCCCGAGGACCCGATCAGATTTGCTTTGAATCTTCCTTTCATACATTTAGCAAACCTTCATTTCATTTTCATTAATTTTTTACTCTAGTTTCTGCTCTTTTTTTCTTTCTTTCTACCTAATCTAATGTTGTCTCCACAGTAAATCAATCCGCCTTGTTTCTGAATCAGTCAGGGTCACTTCTTTGCGCAATCATGTAAAGGGTAGATTCACTTGAAAAATGACTCCTGATTCCTCTTTATAATACATTCATCACATCTCTAGCTGTCCACTATAAGGGGCCGTCCACACGGCAAAAAAACCGTCCCATAGTTTTTTAATTGAATTTAAAACCCCTCAGAAGTCTTCAATTTAACAGATTTTCAGCCCCCCAGGTTCTGAAAAATTGGAGCTTGCCCCCTTTTTTCCTCCCCGGGTTTTTTGGGGGGAAAGGGAAAGGGGTTGCAAAAACATAGGTTGTAGGGGGGCGGGCGAAGCCGCCCAAAACCCCCAGGAAAAGGGCCCGCCCCCCCAAAACCAAAGCAAGAGACGGGAAATTTTTAAACAGACTCCAAAACCCGGTTTTACATTTCGCCGGGGGTGGGCGTTCCCCCCATATTTTCCCTTTTTTTATTGTGATGTGTTGGCCCCAGATGGGCCTTAGCCCCACCATTTTAATTTTATTTTTTGGGTTTAAAAAAATGGTTTTAAACCAAAAAAGTTGCCCAAACCCGCAAAAATTTTAAAAAAATTTGGCCCCAAAACCCAAAGTTTTTGCGACTTTTGTTCATCGGAAAACTGGTGTTGATAGTAGGATAAAGCCCCTATTGACCACTGTTGGTCCATTTCCATGTAGTCTTATCTCCACTACCTTATTTATTTATTTAATTTTAAACCCCCAATTTTTTTCCCTTATCAATGTTTTTTGGGGGTTAATTTTTCCCCAAAAAGGGTTTTTAAAGAGGAATTTTATGCTGATTTTTGCAAATTTTTTTAAATTTTGTGTTGTCCCACTTCCTTTTATTTGAATAAGTTGCTTTATCTCACTTTTTTTATTTTGGATTTTCCCCACAACGGACTTCAAATCCGCTGTGTGGTTGAAAAAAAAAAGGCAGTCCCTTTTACTTTCAACCTTTTCCAAATTTCAGCTGGGCTTCCTAGTTTTGAAAAAAGAGGGGCTTTAATTTTTTTTTTGGCATGCTGGCCCCTTTTAGTTCCTTTTTACAAAGCAGATCGTTGCTGTGGAATGAAAAGTTTTCCGCACGTCACAGCGCACACGAGGTGAAAATGAAGTGAAAATTTTTTTTAACAAGGGCCCCAGACAGCAAAACAAATGTAAAAACTCTTCCTTTTACGTCCGAAAAACTAAAAAAAAAAAACCTTTTGTGCTGGGGTTACATTTTAAAAAATTTTACCCGTTTGGGCTTACATACAAATTCAACTTGAGAACAAACCTACAGTCCCTATCCCTTACATAACCTGGGGACTGTCTGTATAAAGATTAGCAATATTAAGGGAACGGTAAATCAAGACTTTTACCACATACATTGCTGTTTTGATATTGGTCTGGTCAGGAGTAAAGAGAGATTTTATCTGCTCCGAGTGCACACAGGTTGTTCTAGTTACCGTCCTGCTCTCCCCTCCTCTCTCTGCTCTTTGCCTTCTCTGAGAGCAGGAAGTCACATGGACGTCAGCTTAAGAACAGAGTGCGTTACCTCTAACAAACAAAGGAGATTGTTTACCTGTGATAAGCACTGGTTTTCACCCCTCTGAGCTCAGTAGCCTTCTGCGCTGTAGATTAAGGGCCACATGTATGAACGTGTTTAAGTCTAAAACTCACTTTTATGCCCATAGGTTACTATGGGCAAAAGAGTGAGTTTTAGACCTAAACAGTTTCATACATGTGGCCCTAAATCTCCTGCAGTCATGTCAGTGCAATAAGAAGAACTAGGAATACGGAGTTGAAATGCTTATCACTGCTATAGACCAACCCACAGTCTGACCAGGAAGTGTGATTCTGAAGCTGCCTGTGGCTCTGTGATGCAGCATGGTGACAAAACCCCTTTAAGTCCCATTGATCAAGAGCTTACCCACTTCCCCGCCCCAGGAGTAGGGGCAGGGGGGGGGGGGGGGCCGGCCCAGCCCGCCGGCCCCCTAGACATGCCTTATTCTCAGTGCGTATATGCCGGGAATAATTGACATGTCACTTCTCTCCACGATCACCGTATTGTACGCCTGGGGAGAGGAGGCGTAATCCATAGTTCTCTATGAGAACTGTGGATTACCGTAATGACTGGGACGTATCTCGCCCTGTATTTCAGGCAGTACAGCGCGAAATACGGGGCGAGATACGTCCCATTTTAAGCCGTGTGAACATGGCCATATACTTATCTGTCTCTTTTAGACCTACCATTAGTTGGTGCACTGTCTATGCCTACGCATTTTTTGTTGCAGCATATCACATTGTGGCCACTCCCCCTTCCCCCAAAAGCCACACCCACTTTTAACTAAGCCATCCCCTTTGGCAGAGAAGTTGCACTAAAGTGTCTAAAGCCCATCATAAATATGTCTGCGACACACTGTGCTGAAATGCACTGCTTTTTGGCCCATTTTAGGCCACTTTTCTAACACAACCACAATAGTAACTCTGAGCCATTGTCTTCAACTCTGTCCTTTCTTTTCAACTTTCGCTCAGAATTTTGGAACAATTTAGATAGATAAGAATAGACCGGAGCACGGACATAATATCATGTTATCATTAGCTGCTCAACAACCATTTACTAATATTCTTATAATACCTGATGCCCTAAGGCCATGTTCACACGGCTTAAAATGGGCCGTATTTCGGTCCGTAATTACACGCCGAAGTGCGCAAATTACGGGCTGAAAACGGCCCATTCATTACGGTAATAGAGAACTATGCATTACGTCTCCTCTCCCTGCTCGGCGAATATGCTGCGGGGGGAGATAAGTGACATGTGAATTACCAGCGGCGTATACGCGCCGCTGATAATGCAAGTC
This sequence comes from Phyllomedusa bahiana, assembly GCA_025379985.1. Classification (NCBI taxonomy): domain Eukaryota; kingdom Metazoa; phylum Chordata; class Amphibia; order Anura; family Hylidae; genus Phyllomedusa; species Phyllomedusa bahiana. Next base: position 41,249 of record JAODAL010005484.1, read on the forward strand.
TATGGGCCGGCGAAGTGCCGGCCCCCCCGCTCCCGCCCCCGTCCACACGGCGTAATTACGCCCTGCACATACACCGTGTGAACATAGCCTTACACTAGGAGTGATGGGGGGTAATGTGGAATTCTGATTTCTCCTCTCCTCCTACCCCATTTCCTAAATCTCTTCTGTTTATATATGATATACTAGGAAATACAATTGTACATGCAGTTCTCTTACATACTACAATGTGTTTACTGGTAAATTCTGTTACCCAATCGCTGGTCAGGTCTCCACTTTTCCCTTATGTTAACATTTTAGCTTTGTGCCATACATTTAAAGGAACCCATCACATTGAACCTGCTGTCTGATCTACGGGCAGCATGTTATAGAGCAGGAGGAGCTAAGCAGATTGATAGTTCTGTGGGGAAAGATTCAGCAGAACTTGTATTTTATGCATTTAAGTTTCTGCTTATTCTCGGTTAAGGAGTCAAGTGGGCGGGGTTATCAGTGGTTGACAGTCTAGTGTGCATACAGAGACAGCTGTCAGTCACTGATAACTCCGCCCACTGGACTCCTTAACCCAGAATAAGCAGGGATTTTAATGATTAAATACCATTTCTACTGAATCTTTCCCTATAAAACTATATATCAGTCTTCTAAGCTCTGCCTGCAGACCAGGTAACATGTTCAATGGAACAGGTTCCCTTTAAAGGGGTTGTCTCCTTACAACCCTGTTTCCCTGAAAATAAGACATCCCCCAAAAATAAGACCTAGTGCATTTTTTTTATGCAATTCAGAGTTTGGCTGCTTATGCTGATGTTTGTGATGAAATCACTACAGCATATTAATACACGTTGATTTTTTTTTTAAACATTAAAATGAATTTTTTTTTTTTTTTTTTTTTTTTTAAAAAATAAGACGTCCCCTAAAAAAAAAAGTCTTACCGTTTTGGGAGCAAAAAATTAATTTAAGAACCTGTCTTATTTTGGGGAAAAAAACGGGAAGGATTTGCTTTTTATGTTAAGATTTGCAAAAACAAGTCATTTACAATATGGTCCATTAACAGTGCCCTCCCTTTTTCCTAGTATCCTCTCTTTTTGGGGGCTGCATCGTCCTAGGTCGCTATAGCTACAAAAACCTTTTCAATCTCTCTGATGGGCTGCCGCACGGGTTGCTTAGTTCAGACCTGTTCAATCTCCCCTGTTGGCTGCCAGCATGGTTGTTTAAGCTACAGACCTGTTCAATTTCATGAAGGCTGCCAGCATGGTTGCTAAGTACAGACCTGTTCAATCTCTCCCTGTAAGCTGCCAGCATGGTTGCTATAGTACAGAAACCCTGTTCAATCTTTTTTGATGGTGTAGCCTGGTTTTGCTTAGCTCAGCCCTGTCGGGTCTCTCCTGATGGCTGAAGCCTGGTCGCTATAGTACAAGCCTGGCTTCTACTGCAGCCCTAGTAGAAGGAGTAAACACGCCCATGAATTCAAAATGAAACCAGGAAAATGGAGAGGCAAGTGATCAATGTGTGAGACAACCCCTTTAATGGGGAAATACCAAAATAAATTTTCTTGGGTTCAGGAAAATACTTCGTGACTGCGCTGTATTGTTGTGTTCATTGTGTCGGTCATTGCTTGGTTTCCCTTTGGCTAAAAGTTGCCCTTTAAATCGGTTAAAAGTTTGCAATCTTTTTTTCCTTTTTAGCAACAGGCCCATTCAGTCTAAGAGGGCAATTTAGAAAATGTAAGTATGGGTTGCTATGGGCCACAAGGAAGCTTTTTGTCCAGTTTTGACACACGAAGCCCAGTGCGTTCCCCATTTGTATTGACCACCACCTCATTGTGTATTTATTGGCCATGTAACTTTTTTTTTACTAAAATGGTTTCTCATAAAATATTTCCACATTTGAACGTAATTTCATAGTTAAAGGGGTTTGCCAAGACTTTTTAAAAAACCTCCGCAGTACCTCCCACTAAAATAGAAAATTACCCCATACTCACATCTCCCATCACCACCGTTCCAGCACTCTCAGAGCTCAAGTTTTTCCTCCGGTCCCTCACTGATGACATCACGCCATGGTCAATGATGCTGGCCCCAAACACCTTGGAACTTCTGTACCTGTGTTTGGCCCAGGCTTTTTTGGATCATGAAGGGGATGTCATCGTGAAAGGGGGGAGGAAAAAAGTTGAGTGTGAGCGTGGAAACAGTGGTGATGGGGGAGGGGGGGATGGGTTATCCCCTATTTTTGAGCGCAGGAGTAGAAGGGGGGTTTTTAAAAAATTTTGAAAACCCCTTTAAGAGATGAATAACTTTGTACCATTACTTATCTTGTACGGATTTTGTGCGATATGTTGATTTTTTTTAAATCTCCTTTTTCCCTATATAAACTGTCCCTTTGTCCCAAAGCATGCTCTTGGTAACGGAAACAGAGACTTCGAAATTAGGGAGAATTAAATCTATAATTAAAAAGAAGAACAAGATAAGAAAGTAAAATTTTCAGCATTTTATGTCAGTTTAAAACGTGGAATTTTGTAGACATGGTGGGAGTCAGTGGAGTCCTCCTTTAACTATTTGTGTGCTGTATAGACAGGGGAACCTCAGAGCTATGGAAGGGGTGCAATGAGGGGTTATATTTTACCAGATGCCACATTACTTTCATCTGCAGATAGAGCCGTATAGGTGTGGAGGGGCGGGGCTTCTTTCCTTTTACCTGCAGATACAGCCATACAGGTGTGAAGAGGGCGGGGGCGGATTGTTTTTCACCTGCAGATACAGCCAAACAGGTGTTGAGGGGGCATTGCTACTTTCCTCTCACCTGCCAATACAGCCATACAGGTGCCATACAGGTGTGGCGAGAACATGGTTTCTTTCCTTTTACCTGCAAATAGTCATACAGGTGTGGAGCGGTGTGGCTTCCTTCCTTTCACCCGAAGTTAGGCCTTTAAGGTGGGGGGGGTGTTGTGGCTCTTTCCTCTCCTGCGATAAAACCCCCCTTTTGGTGTGGGGGGGGTTTTGGGAAATTTCCCCCTCCTGCAGATAGTCCCATCAGGTGTGATGGGGGGGGGGGGGAATTTCCTCTCACCTAGGGTAAACCCCTACGGTGTGGAGGGGGGTGTGGGGATACTTCCTCTATGAGATAGAGCCATACAGATGTGGAGGGGACACTGCTGCTTTCCCTTCACTGTTTTGGCCCATACATGTGTGAAGGGGTGTGGGCTTTCCCTTTCCCTTTCCCTAAGTTGAGTATACAGGTTTGGGGGGGCTTTGGCTTTTTCTTCATCTGCGGGATAGAGCCATAACAGGGGTGGGGGGTTTGGTTTTGGTTATTTCCCTTTTAGGAAAAATTCCGTCTTTCAGAATGGAGGGGGCTGGTATTTTTCCTTTGACCTAAGATACACCCAGCCTACGGTTTAGAGGGGTTTTGGATTCCTTTTTTTTCCCCTGCAGATAGAGAAATTTACTGGTGGGGAGGGGGAATGGGCAAATTTCCCCTTCCCTTTGCCAATACACCCCATACAGGTTTGGAAGGGGGCTTTGTTTATTTTTCCCTTTAAAACTGAGAATACAGCCAAAAAATTTGTAGGGGGGTGGGGGTTTCCCTTTCCCCTTTCCCCTTGCGAAAACCCCTTTATTTGGGTCCCGGGGGGGCCCCCCCTTGGGCTTTTTCCTCTCACCCCCCAAATTCCCCCTTAAGGTGTGGGGGGTGTGGTTTTATATTTACATACATGGCTTGCACATTGCAGAGTTTTAAGGGCCCCTCCAACCAATAGATGTGCTTAATAACACACAACATTCTTTAATATTGAGGGTCTGAAGCTGTTCCATTGCCCACCAGCATTGGTCGGAGATCTGCCGTTCCTGGCTGTCCTTCGTTTGTTATCATTTCCATGTAGAAGTAGATAAAAAAAATGTCCCTTTGCCTTCAGCAATTCCCAAAACTCCCCTGACTCTTTTATTTGGAATTTTTTTCCTGCTCTTGTCAGTTTTAGCTTTAATGTTTTAAAGGACAGCCTTGGATTCACAAGTAGGGTTTACGAGTTGCATTTTGGACAAAAGTTTAAAGACCGGGGGGTAGAGTAGGGTTTTATGATGCCCATTACTAAAACCGGGTTTATTCCCTTTATAAAGATTTCCCGAGCCAGTTTGGGGTGCCAAATTTAAATTTTTCGGGCCCTTTTCATATTCCATTTTATATAACCCGTATATAGGGCCAAGTAGTCTTTTGGGTTGGGGACCCCTTGTGGGGCATTCTTGACTTCCCCCTCCCCCATACCTTTTTATGTCATTATTTTGAGCCCACAAGTGTTTTTGGAATATTTCAGACCCTTCTCAAGCTCTTCTGTCCCGTTTTTTGCAGGTTTTTGGGCACTTAAAAATTCCCCAGCACTAAAAAAGGGTTGTTATGGAGGGAATCCAAAAAGGGTGAAAAAAGGCCCACGACTAAAGGGGGGCAGAGTTGATTCCGGGTTTCCAGTTGGTTAAAACTCCACCCTTTCCATAAAGGCCCGCTTGGCGAGTTTTCCCGCGCCGCCGTCTGGAGGCCCTACATTTCCAGGGGCGGCCCCCTTAACCCTTCCCAAAACGGAGTGGGGTGTTTACTGGGAGACTTGGATTCGATTTTCCCGAATGTTAAAGGGGGCGAAAAAAGTCTTTTAAAAAAAGAGTTTGCAAAAGTCCCCCTATTTTCTTAACCCCCTCGGGATGACGTCATCCAAAATGACAGATGAAGCCAAAAGGGAATTTAAATTTCCCTCCAAAGGGAAGGGGGGTCTAATTGGCTGGCTTTGCTTTGGTTTTTCTTTGGGGGTTTTTCTGTAGGGTCATGTAAGAAAATGACCCCCAAATACACAAAAGATGTTCTTTTCTGTAGATATTTTGAGGCACACCAAAAGGGGGAAACCAAAAGGGCAACTTTAGCAGGTTTAAACCCAATTTAAATTTGGGTCTTCTTTGGGCAACCATCATTGAGGGCTTCTTGGTTCATCTTGGATATTGCTGTGGCTTCACATAAACTGATGAGATATCCGCATGCCAAGATGTCTACCCATGGTTGACAAAGGTGAATCTTCGAAGGGGTACACGATGGAGGACCTTCCTTCCCAATGAACTGCCAAAAAAGTATTCACACCGATGTCTGTTCATTGTGTTAAAGACGATTCTGATGGTTTTTGAGAACATGTTTTCAGCAAAACATGTGGGATCTAAAGATCTGCACCGAAGAGGGTGATAACTGGGTTCAGTCAATTCAGCTGCGTTTTAGGGGCAAAATTATCTGTAATTTATGGCTGTAACCCACAGTGTAAATATGTTGTCTCCACAGTCCCAGGATCTTCTTGTTTCTATTATTTATCTGTAATATAACGATGGTTTTAGAGTAGTAGCAAGTAGTCCAGTACGGGCCATACGTCCCCTCTACTGTGCAGGTAGGAAATAAAGCTCTATACCTTGTACCATGTATTATTCCTTCACAAGCTGCGCTTTCTTTGACTTGTTTTCATTTTTAATTTAGATTTTTTTTTCATTTTTTATCAAGATGAGGGACGCTAAACGCTCAGATACAGGGGCGAGGAAACCATTTTTGGGATTTGTGAATATGATGAACTGGGAAATAACGATGACGATTGTCGGTGATGCTTGTGTAGTTGTATATAGACACGATTTGCTGAATTGTGCTGTAATTACCTGGGAGTCATTATATGGTGCGTTCACCTCTTGTGTCAATTTTCTAAATCTCCCTTGGGCCCTGGGATGGATTTTTTTTTTGTGACTATCGCAAAATTGCTTGTGCCCATCATTTTTATCCACTGCGGTAACATCAGGCCTAAAATGTGGTTTTGTCTTAGGTTATGGTTCAGTGTATGAGATAAAGCCGCTTGCTACCATATATATATATATATATATATATATATATATACACATATACACACATACATATACATACATAGTCAAAAAAAACAAAATCTGGTCAGCACATCCGTTTTGAAGAATAAACGTATAGGTGCACACTGTTGTGGCAGTCAATATCAGCAGCACTCTAAAAGCACTAAAGACGATCAAAATGGACATAAGAATATTTTGGTACAGCATTGCTGCTAAGGAATATGAAAAAAATTGAGATTTTTAGTGTACATTTTTTTATCAAAACTGTAAATGCCCACCTACTGCAGTAAGGTGACCTTAATTCAGGTGGGAACCTACTCTATACTGTTAGGGCGCGTTCTCACGGCACAGGACGGTATTTGTCCTGTTTTGCGCCCGTCCCCAGGGCCGCACCGGGGGGGGGGGGGGTGGGCTTGGCGGCTTTTCTCCGCGATGAGCGGAGAAAAGCCCTCCTCCTTCACATTGGCTTGCACAGATTCCGTCTGGAAACCGGGCGGAAGGATCTGCATTCACAATGTTTTGCTGCCAGACCGCGGGCGGAAAAATCGTGCAGTGGGGACTGCTGCACGGGTTTTCCATAGAACACAATTGTGCTCAATTGCGGCCGGTTGTTCAGACAGTCTGAAAAACTGCAAACCGGTTGAAAAACCGGCCGAAAACCCGTGCCATGGGGACATGCCCTTACCTCTCTTGGTGTCTATTCAAACCTTCACATTTCAGGGTTAGAAGGTTCCAGCTGTAAACCTGTGAGTACACCCTTGAGGCCTCGTTCACACGGCTTATTCTGGGACTGATTTCAGCCGTACTGCGCGCCGTATTTGTGCTCCAATACGGCTGAAATCCGTCCCAGTCATTACGGTAATCCACAGTTCTCATAGAGAACTATGGATTCCGTCTCTTCTCCCCGCGCAGCGAATACGCCAAGCGGGGAGAAAGTGACATGCACATTATTTACGGCGTGTACGCGCCTTGAATAATGAATGTCTATGGGGCCGGCGAGACGGCGGCCGGCGGAATTGCGGGGCGAAATCCGTCCACGCAATTACGCCTGCAATAAGAAGTGTGAACATTGCTTTACAGTTTTGTAAATATTGTATTCTATCTTTTCATGGGACAACACTGAAGATCTGACACTTTGATACAATATAAAGTAGTCAGTGCACGGCTTGTATAACAGTGTAAGCTTGGTGTGTCCTCAAAATAACTCAGCACATCCATCAATGTCTAAACCACTGGCAACAAAAGTGAGGACACCCCTAAGTGACGACAAAAGTGAGGACACCCCTAAGTGACAATAGAAAAATTGTTCCAAAGTGTCAATATTTTCAGTGGCTCCATTATTTTCCAGCACTGCCTTAACTCTCTTGGGCATGGAGGTCACTAGAGCTTCACAGGTTGAAGCCACTGGAATCCTCTTCCCTCCTCCATGACGACATCACGGAGCTGGTGGATGTTAGGAGACCTTGCGCTCCTCCACTTTCTGTTTGAGGATGCCCCATAGATGCTCAATAGGGTTTAGGTCTGGAGACACTTGGCCAGTCCAGCACCTTTAGGCTACGTTCACACGGCTGATTGTCGGCGTAATTGCGGGGACGGATTTCGCCCGCAATTACGCCGGCTGCCGTGTAGCGGGGCAGGGTGGGGGGGCATTAGCTCGCTGGCCCCATAGACAACCATTATCCACGGCGCATATCCTGCCGGGATAATGTGCATGTCACTTTATCCCCGCTCACCGTATTTCGCGAGCGGGGAGAAGAGACGGAATCCATAGTTCTCTATGAGAACTGTGGATTACCGTACTGACTGGGACGGATTTGCGCCGTATTTCGCACAGTACGGTGCGGAATACGGACCAAATCCGTCCCAAAATAAGTCGTGTGAACATAGCCTTACCCTCATTTTCTTTAGCAAGGCAGTGGTCGTCTTGGAGTTGTTTGGGGTCGTTATCATGTTGGATACTACCTTGCGGCCCAGAAGGGAGGGGATCATGCTCTGCTTCAGGATGTCACAGTACATGTTGGCATTCATGGTTCCCTCAATGAACTGTAGCTCCCCACAGCCGGCAGCACTCATGCAGCCACAAACCATGTCACTCCCACTACCATGCTTGCCTGTCGACAAGACACATTTGTCTTTATACTCCTTACCTGGTTGCCGCCACACATGCTTCACACCTTCTGAACCGAAAAGGTGTATGTTGGTCTCATCAGAGAAAGGACATGGTTCCAGTAATCCATGTCCTTAGTCTGCTTGTCTTCAGCAAACTGTTTGCAGGCTTTCTTGTGCATTACCTTTTTGGGACAACAGTCATGCAAACCAATTTGATGGAGGGTGCGGCGTATGATCTGAGCACTTAAAAACTGACCTCTTTAGCAATGCTGGCAGCACTTTCTACGTCTATCTCTGGATATGATGCTGAGCACATGCACTCAACTTCTTTGGTGGTTGACCCACGGTGAGGCCTGTTCTGAGTGGAACCTGTCTTGTTAAACTGATCTTGGCCCCCGCGCTGCAGCTCAGTGTCAAGGTGTTGTCAATCTTCTTATAGCCTCGACCATCTTTATGTAGAGAAACAATTCTTTTCTTCAGATCCTCAGACAGTTCTTTGCCATGAGGCGTCATGTTGAACTTCCAGTGACCGGTATGAGAGCGATAACACTAAATTTAACACACCCGCTCCCCATTCCCACCTGAGACCTTGTAACACTATCGAGTCACATAAAACCATGGGGAGGAAATTGCAAACTGGGCGAAATTTGTCCATTTTCTCTTTCGGGTGTGCTCACTTTTGGTGCCAGCGATTTAGACACAGATGGCTGTGGGTTATTTTATTTTATGATTGGCTGTGGAATAACTTCTCTGCTTTTCCTGCAATGTGCTGTACACGAGGTCCGGTGCGGCAGCCATTTTATGAACAAATACATTATCTCACAAAATGGCCACCATACTGTACCAGTATATGCGAGAAGTACATTTTATTTTTATTATCATATTTTCTAACTTGCTTTTTCTAATTTTTTTTTCTGTATATTTTGCTTGTTACGCCTTGCAGGGCAAGGCCCTTTTATGCACATTATATTCAGTCTATGTAAACCCCTGTGACCTACGCAGCAAAGTACGGCACATCTGACTGAAAGGTACTTAATCTATAAAATGTTATATCAACTAGTAAAAGTGAAGTTTCAAGAAATGCACCATATTGGGGTAAGAGAACATCATTCAGGAAGATGGGATGACTGGTTCCTGTGAGTGGGTAGCATTGCAATCAGAAAGAGCCAACACCGCGGTATAGCATGTGGGGATGTCGCTCATACTTGCCAGCCAAGGGCGTAGCTATATGGGACGCCAGGCCCTGGAGACAATTGGAGTCCAAATGGCCCTCTGCCACATTGGGAGACAATTTTGAGGTATCCTTTAACAGATTTTGCATTGGGGCCCAGGAGCCTTAAAGGGATTTTCCAAGACTTTTAAAAAAACCTCCCTACCACCTCTCCCTGTACTAAAACAGAAATGTATCCAATACTTTCCTCTCCCATCAACCACCGTTCCAGCGCTGCCAGAGCTCCCCCTGGTCCCTCACTGATGACATCACGTTTATGCTGCATCCAATCTGTATGTACATGATTTTTCCACAGAGGTCAGTGACTGGTTGCAGCATCATGTGATCCATGAACGTGATGTCATCAGAAAGGGACCGAGGGAGCACTCAAATGGGGATGATGGGAGAGTAAGTTTGGGGTCATTTTCTATTTTAGCAGAGAGGGAGGGGGTAGGGAGGTTTTCAAAAGTATTAGAAAACCCCTTTGACATATGCCAACCCACCCGATTCCTCCGGGAGACTCCTGGCAACTCTGCTATGAGAATGGTTGGTCTGGGGCGTGAATAGGGTGGAGGGTCAATGACCTATTTTGGGATTCTCAACAGCCGGCACGCATGGTGCCAATAAATATTACCGTGTTGCCCTTCTTGGACCTCTGCTTTCCTTGCACCTTGCTAAGGCACAGGACGGTTACAGTAGGGGACCCCGCTACAAAACAGGGTCTCCTGAAAGCGGGTTCAGTTTTTGTACAGTAAGCTAAATCCTCGGGTCAAAAACAATTCGACAACTTTCTACTATGTTAAATGGCTCAGTACGGTCAGGATTTTTGCTGTCAGTGAATGGAAACATTCTTAGCTGAAAACCTAAATGAACACTCCACGCAGATGAGGGTTTGTTGCAATGGTATCCAGTATAGACAATGCCCTATGATCTGAACTGGCTGATGTAGCGCTACCTACGCCGATACACTGCAGCAAACAACTAGCGATAGAGATTTGTATTCACCGATAGCAAGCAGTGATCTTATCCATGATGACCCGAAACAGCTTTACCACAGAACTATGAAACCCAGACTATCAGACTAAACTCACTTCTGTCTCCCTTTACATGGCGGTCACTTTGGCGGCGGAGGCCGCGCCGGTGTTTACGTGTGGTTGAGCTTTCAAGGCTGTAGCGTTTAAAGCACTTTATTGCTTTAAGATCCTCGTGTTCAGGTCCGGGGGGCACGCCGACGCTTCTGACGGGCAGTATTAGTGCGCAAATGCAGACCTGGCTGTAAATACTGTAATCTGTACAATGTAACCTTCATGGGGAAATGAAAAATGTATTTTTGTTGTGATTCCCGTTTTTTTTTTTCTATGTCACATAATAAAAAAAACAAAACCTCAAACGTTCCTCGTTTTGTGGTAAATCGCTGGATATTCTCTATCAATGGGAATGAAAAGATTAGGAATTAGTTTACAAAGCAACCACCCAATAAACAACTCTAATAAGTACAACTTCATTTATGGTCAGGATCCTCCCTGTAACAAAACAATACTTAAAAGGGACACTTTACTGATCTCACTTTACTGTTGGTGCTGCTTATCTCTATTTAGTCTTATTAGTAGGTAATGACAGAATGCCTGCTCTATTGTTCGTTGGACAAGGATAGATAGGATTAGACCACAACAGGGCAAGGACAAGAGCAATACATGACAGGATAATGGGTTAATCTTTTTCTGCACTCCGGGAGGGGAAGGTTAAGGATATATTCACACGGCTTATTTGGACACTGATTTTTCAGCGCCCAAAACAGCATCAAAACCTCGCCTGAAAGGCGCTTCTTCAGAAGAGTTTTTAAATGCGTTTCTTGGCACGTTTTTGGAAGAGTTTTTAAACACTGTTTTCACCAATACAAATTAATAGCCAGGGCAAAAACCGTTCCGAAAAACGGTCCAAAAATGCGCCAAGAAAGTGCCGTGAAACGCGTCTAAACGCATCGAGGTTTTGAAGCTTTCCATTGATTCCTATGGGGATTTTCAGCGCTGAAAATGCTTCAAGAATTGAGCACAAAACAGCTTCCAAAGAAACGCCTAATAGGCACGTAAAAACCTTGATGAGTGTAAGCTACAGCGCTGTTTTACATAAGCAAATATTACAAGAAAGAAAAAAGCTCACCTATATGGGCAGTATCCAGAAAAGCATCCTGTGAGTCCACGCTGCTGTGTAACCGCTTGTGGCTACCCGCCGGCCTGGCGGAACCAAGCACAGAGTAAACGGATATCTGGGTATGGTTGGCAAAGTCTGATACCACCGCAATATCAAAAAGCCGATAGCAGTAAAAGCAGCAATTTATTTCCATGTTGCTAGTGTGCATTTTACTGTTTTGGATGGAAATAAATTGCTGCTTTTACTGCTACCGGCTTTTTGATATTGCGGTGGTATCAGACGTTTGTCAACCATATCCAGATATCCGTTTACTTTGTGCTGTTTCACATTGGAATCAATGAAAATGAACTTGGGACATTTTGGAGGCTTTTCTGACACTGTTTTGGGCGCAGAAGCGCTCCGAAAACAGCATCAAAATCAACCATGTGAACAGACCCTAACATCTTTCTTCACATTTTTCAGGTCCTGGTAATAACACTTAGGCTACGTTTCACACGACTTATTTTGGGATGGATTTCGTTACGTATTTCGCGCAGTACGGCGCGAAATACGGCTGAAATACGTCCCAGTCATTACGGTAATCCACAGTTCTCATAGTTCTCCCGGCGTACCCCCTTCCCCCCATTGCAGGGCATACGGCGTAATTGCGGGCGAAATCCATCCCCGCAATTACGCCGTGGATAAGCCATGTGAACATCGCCTTAGGGTACGTTCCCCCGGCGTTCGATTACCGTAAACGCCGTGCTTTGAAATGATGGGCTTGCAATGATGGTGTCCCTTTAATTTTGAACCCCTGTAGCTCTTCTGTCCCTGTGTCAACACTTCCAAGTAGGCCATCATCATCATAGGAATACTGGGAGGATTCTCAATCACCACCTCCATTCCCATGCTACTATGCAAGCAGGTCAAGAAGTGCATATTAATGTGAATAATAATTGAATGCAAAAACACAACCACAAGGCCATACCTACAGCTCAACGGCCGGACCATAGACTGAACCCAGCAGGAGGCAGCACAAGCCCTTGGGAAAGATAAAACAGGTGCAAATAACTAATGAGCAGTAGCTCACACACCCGTCCACTAGGGGAGCAACTGAATGCTAAAAAACTGCACATTGGGTAAGTATCAGTTCATACCAGTATGTAGAAAAAACACAATATAATACAGCACAAGGGGAGACTGCACAAATACTGATAATACAACCACTCACAGCCTTCTATGTATGAGGGGGGTGGTTGCTGGTATAATTGCACATAGATAAGGCTTCTATAGGTGCACCATGCTGGCTTACAGCCTATGATGCCCCTATGGTGGATTGGGCGTGCTGCCCAGCACTTTTTGGGTGTCCAACACAAAATACCAACACCGTCTGCTCCCCAGTATTTAGGGCAAAAATGTAACATACTGGAAAAAAAAAAGTATGAGGTATTAGTTGATACAGTGGCCAATATATTTCACAAGCTTTAATGATTTTAACGCCTTAAAATCTCCCTAGGAAAAGACACAACTGTCAGGTTATGGAGCAGGAAGAGTTGTCACAGGGACACTAATACAGTGGAGCCGATATCAGATACACCTGTGATGTAGGTGAAGAGACAATAACGAAGGTCACCACAATGTCTTATAGTTGGGATGATTTACTTCCGGATAAGTTAATCTATACAGTGAGAGGCGGCTGTATATTTACATGATAAGAACAGGAAAATGACAGAATACGTAAGTAAGTGCATGGACATAAGTCATGGTTTTTCACCCACTCAGCTATAACCTGGGCTGGGCTCGGCTAATATAATAAATTTTTGCTGCGGATGTAGCAGAGCTGAATTTGTCACTATGGTTTTCACCACCTGACTGTTGCTGTGGGTGACCACCATTTCCACACATGTTGTGATGGTCACAGGAAGTTATAGAATCCAGGACACATGCTCCGAATTCCTGGATCTGCACAGTTGGGGCATGTTCACACGGCGTAATTGCGGCGCACATTTTGCCGCGTATTTTACGCGTTGCAACTACGGTAATTCATAGCTGTCATGGAGAGCTATGAATTACGTCTCATCTCCCCCGGCGTACAATACGATCGTATTGTACGCCGGGGGAAGAGAAGTGACAGGTCAATTCTTTGCGGCGCTGATAATGCAAGTTGATGGGGCCGCACCGCTGGACAACGCGTACTTCTAAACACACGCCGTATTACGCCGCGTACAGTACGCGTTCCATTACACTGTGTGAACATACCCTTAAACACCAAGGTGGAGCAGAGAGCCATGAGCTCCCTGCCCTGCCAATCCGTCTTGTAGGCTGCCTTCGAGATGTGAGGTTTCCTGCTGTAGGTGCGATGATATTAGTGTGCTTGGTGTTGTTTAGAGTCTCGGATACATGGCCAGGGGCCCAATATACTGTTAAGACAGACCTGTTATAAACCCTTCGTATTGCTCCAACATCTAAAGTTTCACTGCTCTTGCTGTAAAGTATTCCTTTCTATGTCGAAACCTTCTTTCTTCTAGATGTAGATTACTCCCCCTTGTTCTGGATCCAGTCCGGGGTATAAACAGATTATGGGAGAGATCTCTGTACTAACCCCTTCACCCCGCACGATTCCACATCTCATATTTTACAGTAAAGAATCCCTTCATGTAGAAATTTCTTTTTTTAACGTAAGGGGCCCGCCCCTTTTTTGGCCCGCCCGGGGTATAAAAAATTTGGGGAAGTCCTGAAAAAAAACTGGCAGCAAGTTCCACTTCTCATGCTCTTAAAAGTAAAGAATCCCCTTCATTAGAAACCTTTTTCCCTCCGGGAACCCGTTTTCTTGATAAAAATTTTCCTGGTAAAACAATTTGGGAGAGATCTCTAATTAAACCCGATACTTTTACATATTTATTATACGCCCCCTTGTTCTGGCCCAGTCCTGGTAAAACAATTATGGAGAATCCGTAAAACCCCTTCCCTCGGGCACAGACATCTACGTTTAACTGCTCTTACATAAAGAACCCCTTCTATGAAAAACCTTTTTCCCCCTAGATGCAATACACCCTTTGTTGCGATACAACCCGGGATAAATAGATTTGGGGAGAGACCTCTGTACTAACCCCCCTTTCCCTTTTGGCAGCATTTCCACAGTCTAAAACTACCTTACAGTAAAAAACCCCTTTTGTATAAAAAACCTTCTTTCCTCCGGGGAAGCCCTCTTGTTCTTGATAAAATTTTGGGGTAAAATAGTTTTTGGAAAGATCCTCTAATGCCCCTATACTTTTAATATATTTTTATATCCCCTAAAAGTCGTCTTTTCCAAAACAAATCCCCCCTAACCTCTCTTTTTTTCGGGGGCACTGCAGTCCACCCAGTCCTTTTATTATTTTCGTCTATTATAAAAGGTACCCCGAACGGAGAACCCAAAATAAAGTCTATTTTTGGGTTTTGAGTCATAGCTCCCACAAATCATGTGATGAGTAAGAAATGGTCCCTCCAACATAGGTTTACACTAAACAGTGAAAACGCAGCAGGAGACCCTGGCCCCATAATATGAGCCATTGCTTTATATGGGGTAACACCCCACTAATTAAGAGCAAAAACAAATCTTTATACTTCATAAATTATGTATACATTATATACAGGTCATATGTAGACTACAGTAACGCCCGGGTCACTTCACACCCCCAGACCGATAAATGTTCATATCTGTGACTCTAGGAGATATAATCTACATACGAATAGATAATATTTACCTGGCAGTAATAATAACTATAGGGATTTTTGGTCTTTTAAATGCATAGTATAAGCGCCCAGGTCCTACGGAGACACAAAGGTACATACAACACGGCTTTAATATGGCGGCCTGTCGTGATTAAAGGGGTTGTCTCACTGCAAAGATTAGCTTTCAATATGTAGGGAACGATAAATGAAGACTTTTTCCAAATACGTTGCTTTATTTTGCGTTGTTGAGGAGATGAGAGATTTTATCTGCTCTGAGTGCACAAAGGTTTCTCTGGTTACCATCCTGCTCTCCCCTCCCATCCCCTTTCCGCTCTTTGTGTTATCTGAGACAGGGAGTGACGTCACCACAGGTCGGCATACAAGACGCCAGCAGATTGAGAACAGAGTGTGTTATCTCTAACAAACAAAAGAGACTAATTATTTGTTTACTTTGAGCTCTAAAGCTCTCTTCACTATATAGATAACATCTTCTGCTCTCATGTTAGTGCAATGAGAAGAGTTGGAAATATGGAGCCGATATGTTATAAACACTGCTACATCCTGACCAGGAAGAGACAGGAAGCATGAATCTAAAGTGGCTTTTGGCTCTGTGAATCAACATGATGAGGCAATCCCTTTTATGGTCATGAAGTGGCTCAATACTATCATTCGCCCCAGTGGATTTTGGGGTTGTCATTCCCGCTGGTGCTTCCCTTGTAAAGTGGTGCCCATAGACGTAGTCACTTCCCACATAGGACTACAACCCATAAGGACCGTCTTTTCCCTTCCCACACACACAGGTGGTCACTTCCACATGAAATTTATGACTAATTAGGTTGTCACTCCCCTTCCCCAAAAAACACTAAACATTTTTTGGGCCATATTCATAGCTCAATGGCTGGACTAGACTGAACCCAGTAGCAGGCAGCTCCAGCCTATATGCTACCTGGGAAAAATTAACAGGTGCAGCTAATTGCTGAGAATCAGCTCACATACCCCACTGCTAGGGGAACAATTAGATGATAAAAAACTGCACATTAGTTTAATACCTGTTCACACCAGCATGCAGAAAAGCCACAGTATAATGCATGGGGAGATTGCACAAATGCAAAAATACCAATAAAACAACCACACACACACCTTCAATGCATGAGGGGGGTGGTTGCTGGTACTACAGTTGCATATAAATAAGGTGATACACACACACACAGGTGTGCTGACAATGGAGGTTGTAAGTTCCCTTCTTCAATACAAGAATAAATAATGTATGTAGAGCTCTTAGCTAGAGAAGCCCCATCCCCTGTCCCCTGTCAAATATTTCACCTGCGGTTTAAGAAAAGGAGGCAAGAAATTCCTTTTAACTTTCACTAAGGTGCATCCATTGTGAGGTGGACAAGGTCCTAAACATTGGCAACAGAGCATATGATGCTAATGCAATGGGAAAGGAAAAAGCCAGACAGGTCAAGTTAATCAGCGGCCAAAATAAGAGACAGAAACCACTGAACTTGGATGAGTAATTAAAGAGGCTAAATGTTTTTTTTTCACTGTACTAATTGGCTTTACACATGTAGCTAGCAAAGGAAAATAAAGACTATTGCCAAATACATTGCTGTTCTGATTTTGCTTGGTTTTAGAGATATTAGAGGTTCTAGAGATATCTCCTGCTTGCGTACACAAGCTTCCTGGGGTTACCACCTTTTTTTTTCTCTTATTGTCCCAGCTGACTTGTCCAACCATGGTGAGGTCATTCCCTGCTATGTCTTATCAACAAAACAGGAGCTTGTTTATCTATGTTACTGTCAAACTTTAACCCTGTATAGCCTTCTGCCTTACTGTTTACATTCTCCTGTTAGTACTGTCCCTCTAACAGACTCAGCTAGGAATAGCAGAGCTGATATGCCAATCACTGCTGTAGACCAGTCCAGAGCCTGAACAGAAAGCGTGAGTCCAGAACTGGCTGTGGCTCTGTGGAACAGCATGGTGAGAAAACCCCTTTAACAAGAATTTATATTTTAATCAGCTTGTTACGAATCTGGATAAAGGTCAGGTCCACAATTAAGATTCATGTTAGATAAAGGTCCAAATCTAGATAAGGGTCAGAAATTGCATAAAGATCCAGCTATAGGGTCAGGCCTAGATAAAGGTCAGGACTACTATAAAGGTCCAGGTCTACAAAGAGTTCAGGATCATTAAAACGGTGCAGGTCTGCATAAAGCTCAGGACCACAACAAAGGTCCAGGTCTAAATAAATGTCCAGATGAGAATAAAGGTCCATGTTGGCTAAAGGTCCAAATCTAGATAAGGATCAGAACCAATATAAAGATCCAGCTTTAGGGCCAGGCCTACATACTGGTCAGAACTACTATAAAGGTCCAGGTGTGCATGACCAGAATAGAGGTCCAGATCTAAATAAAGGTCAAGACCAGAATAAAGGTCCATGTTAGCAAAAGGTCCAAATCTAGATAAGGATCACAACCAGTATAAAGATCCAGATCCAGCTTTAGGGCCATGCCTAGATACAGGGTATAACTACTATAAAGGATCAATTCTGCATAAAGCTCAGGACCAGAATAAAGGTCCAGGTCTAAATAAAGGTCAAGACCAGAATAAAGTCCATGTTAGCAAAAGGTCCAAATCTAGATAAGGATCACAACCAGTATAAAGATCCAGATCCAGGTTAAGGGCCAGGTCAGAACGACTGTAAAGGTCCAGGTCTGCATAAAGCTCAGGTCCAGAATAAAGGTCCAGGTCTAAATAAAGGTCTAGACAAGAATAAAGGTCCAAGTAGATAAAAGGGTAGGTTCATACCGCTGTTTTGGACCCCGTTTCTGTGGATTCTGTGCTGTAACCATTTTAGAAACAGCGTCCAAATCGGACTGCAAACCGTCTCACATTGTTTTCAATGAAAAACAGCGCCACAGTTCACACAACACTGTTTTTCCGCGACGTTGTATTTTTTTTTTCCAACGCCGAAAAGGAAATGAAATGTCAACTCTCGAGGCCACTGAGAATTCTCTCATAGTATATGGAGGCTGAAATCCCCCTCTAAATTCAGCTTTAAAGACAAGTCTGAAATTGAAAATCCCCTTCTGAAAACCACACACTGAATCAGAGTGGTTTTTAGACATGGATTTTATGCTGTTTCAGTGCTAAAAAAAAAAAACAGCCATGTAAAACCTACCCTAGGGGTCAGGACCGGTATAGTGTTCCAGATCTAAATATAGGGCTAGGCCTAGAAAAAGGTCAGGATCACTACAAAGGTCCAAATCTGCATAAAGATCAGGAGCACTGTAAGGGAACAAGTGACTAAACTACGATAAAGGTCCTGGTGAGATAAAGGTCCAGGTCTAGATAAGAGTCAGGACTATTATAATTGTCCAGGTTTAAACAGAGGTCCTAATCTAGATATCAGATTTAAATGAGGAAGATAGGTCAAGGTTTTTTGAAGAAAAGGAAAATTCTGCTTTATGGCTGTGTCGGCCCGTAACAGAATTTCCATACAGTGCCCCACTCTGTGACTGAACAATGTATGATAGGAGGGAATGTCCATTTTAATACATGAATTTCATTAAGCTTCCAACAGAAAACGATTTCCCTTATGAAGAAAAAGCAAAATGGAAGATTATTACTTGAGATAAATAGGAAGGCCATCACTTTGTGTAGCGCCACGTAGAAAGTCAAGTGCAAGTTAGGGTTTTTAGAGATCGCGCAGCAAGAACAGCAGTACGGTGAGGAAATACATGACGATAAGCCAATATCCTCCCCACTAGACCTGGGCCTTGGAGATGCAGCTTAAGCTTCATATAACCTCAGTCTTGATAATGGATATATCCACGGCCTCATTCGCCAAGTCTACAGCGGAGCCGCTCTGCCAGGACTGTTCAGCGGCTGCCGCCACCTGCAGCGCACAGACATATTGCTCTTTGGTAATAACTGGATGTGATATCCCTGCAAAATAAAAGGACATTAACTTCTGTAACCCCTGGGGTTAAGGTAATGACAACTGGAACGGTTTAGAGCTGCAGATACAGGACAAGGCTTTATTTTAGCTTAACACATAATGAATTCGTCTAGATATAGTTGAGCCACTTCAGAGCTGCATTTATAATTCTGCAGGCTGACGTCATCTCTGTCATAAGGTGGGTGGAAGTGACTGACATCTAAACCACAGAATAAACTACAGAACCTGTACAGCATATCTTCACAAAGATAAAGGATGTCCCAGCATAAAATACAGCTTCTTTATTACAGGTTTAAATCTCCATATACATTCACAGACACACCAGCAGGTGCGTGCACTAGGCTACGCGTTTCTAACCTTTGCAGGTTCTTTATCACAGAATAAACTACAGAACACGGAGTATTAAATGACACAGCGTTGTGATGCTGGAATAGAAAAAAAAATAAAAAAATAATTGCTGAATAAAAAAAATATCACAGCAAATAAAACTCAAGGGGGTTGTCCCGTTTCTCAAAAAAATGAATAAGAAGCCTCTGGTGATCCAATAAAAAAAAAACAAAAAACCTGTACTCCCCTTCCCCATTCCGGCGCTGAGGTTTTCTGTTGCCTCTACTTATATCACCGTTCAGAGCTGATCACATCTGAATAGTGATGTAAGCAGAGATACAGGGCTGCGGCAGCCAATCAGCAGTTACAGCGGTGACATCCCTGTTCAGAAGTAGAAGAAAGAAAACTACAGAGGTGCAGAGCCGAAACGGAGAAGCGGGAGAAGGGGAGGACAGGTTTTTTTTGGGGGGGGTTTTAATTATTGGATCACCAAGAGCTTCCTATTCATTTTATTGAGAAACGGGACAATCCCATTATGTTTTATCCGCTGTGATTTTTTTTATTGTGATTTTTTTTTTTCTATTCCAGCATCACAGCACTATGTCATATAAGGGTATGTTCCCACGGGGTGTTCTGTCCGTATGTACATATGTTATTAGATGCGTGTTTGGAAAAAGTCTTTTTGGGACCCAAGCCCCGGGATTTAGCCCAAAAAGCAGTGTGTTTTACAATCTTGCAATTTTTAAAAAAAATGGGATCGGGGTTTAGGGCAAGTTTAAACCGCCGTGCGTGTTTACCCACGTCTTTCCCCCTCCGTTCAAAAAAACTGACAAAGTCAAAAATTTTTTGATCCGGAAAAAAAACAGGGAAAACGCCCCATTTAAAACTATAGGGTTTCGTTCCCCCGGCTGGCAGCCAAAATGCATCCCAAAAAACCACCTGTGTATTTTGGGGGTTTTGCACCCGATTGACGCAGCATTTTTGGATGCCATTTTCGGATCCAAAACGGATCCAAAAAAGCTGTGTTAACATGCCCTAACACTCCGTGGGGAACGTTTGTATTTTTTTCTGGTTTGGGTTTTGAAGGGTTTAGTTCCCCTTTCCCCTCACCCTTATGACGAGAGATGTCAGCAAAAAATCATAGGAAAAGTTGAATTTTTGGAGCCCCTTAAATTTTCCCCGGGCCTAAGGAAAGCAGTGGTGTTTGTGGTATAAAAATTATATAACCCCATAAAATATTATAAAAATTTAAAAAGTTTTTAAAGTCAGTAAAGGGGTTGCCCCCCGGGGTTTGGGAAATTTTTAAATTAATAATGCGCTGCAGTTTGAAAGGGTAAAAAAGAACACCAAAACTTACCCCCCCTGAAATCTACTATTTACAAAAACCAAAGCTGTTGGAGGGGCTTCCCCTTTACTTCCAATCCCGGCCCGGGCCCACTCACCAGGGCGGTGCCTGGGAGCCAAATCCCCTGCCCTACCTGAAATCATATTCAAAAAGGAAAACGCTCCCAGCGGGGAACTTCTGGGAAATGGCACCCTGAAATGGGGTTCAGCCCCAATCATTTAACGGCCAGGGGCCCAAAAAAATAAACAGAGGACCCGGGGGGAAACTCCAGCAGCGGGGACCACTGACATGGAGCCCGAGGGGGAAAGAAAAGCATGGTTTTTTTTGTTTTATTTTTTTTTTTTGTGTTTACAGGCCCCAGCAGAGCTTATTTACTTTAAAAAATTTTAAAAAAAAATATTTGGGGCTTCGCATCCCAAAAAGTTTTTTTTAAAAAAAAAAAAAGGGACAAAGGGAAATATTTTGAAACCCCATTTCTGCACTTTGGGAAAACAAAAAATTTGAAAGGGTTTTGGGGTACATTTTTGGTCAAAAAATGTAATAAGCCCACCCGCCCAATTGACAAGGCGACCTTTTTTTGGGTGTGCAAACCAAAAAATTTTTTTTTTGGATTGTTTTATGGGGGTGGCTTCCCCATTTTGTTTTTTTGCACTCCCCCACCTGCACAGGGTTTTGGGCCAAATTCACACGGGTTATTTTTTGGGGCAAAAATTGGGGCCCCAATTAACCCCCCATAATGCGGGGGAAATACAGGAAACCAAAAACCGTCCCAAAATTACGGGGGGAAATTTCACAGTTCTCTAGAGAACTAAAGGTTAGGGTTCCCTCCCCGCTCGCCGTATTCAGCGAGCGGGGAGAGAAGTGACATGCACATTATCCCGGTGGAATCCGCGCCGTGGATAATGAATGTCTATGGAGCCGGCGAGCACACGCTCAGTCACCTCTCCATTCCAGACGGTTGTCCGGTAAAGATAGAAGCAATGTGATGGGAATATCCCTTTAATTCTATATGTAAACTGTACAATTGTGTGCGGAGCACAGGAGAGATGCAACATAAAATAGTGATCATGGAGAGCAGGGATTTACTAGACTTACAGTTATTCGTTCAACCCTCCAGTCTGCCTCTCCCTAGTGTGAAATGGCTGAGAACAGAAAACACCAGATTTCCTCTGATGTTAGAACAGTCCTCCATACCATGTCAGTAGTAGTTATATAGGTGATAATGGCTGAAGGTCTGAGCTGTAGGTTGGGAATTATATGGGCTTCATCCATCACAGAGAACAGCAGAAGTGCAAATCTTACCATCTCTGTATCTATCTGGCCTTCTTCTTGGTCGATGACTACATTAAAGTGGTAGTTGTATCAGCAGAGAGAAAAGCATCACACAAACTGACCTTTGATGGTTCGTATAAAATGGCAGAAGAGCTCTTTGTAAGCTTCTCTGTATCTCTCGTTGTGTGTCTGGGATGGCGTCGGGAAAGAAGACCCGTTCTCTATGATGCACAAGGGGTTCTGATTGTCTAGACGCAGCGATCCTTGTAAGCCGTATACCTAGAAGGAAGAAGATGGCAGCGATAGGTTAAATGACATCAGTAACTAGGGGAGGATGCGCGCGCCTCTCATGATTACAGTGGTGACAGACAGTGACCATCCAGCAGCCTACACAGCACAGGAGCGTAACAAACCAGCAATGATATTCAGCCATTCCTGGGAAAGGTGTAAATCAGTATGGCTGTAAGTTCAATTCTCATAGGAACGGTCACTAAACTTTTCTAGACTAAATCATTACATAACTAGATGGAATTACTGCTCATCAACTTAGGAATGTTGGGCAATAATTCCTGTGAGTACTTTACCCAGAAGCTAATAAATACTAAAAGATGACGATTCACAGAATTATAGATAACGGTGTTGTGATCTTTTAATGGGTATTTCCCATCCACCATGCTTCAGTGGTTAGCATGGTGCAGCACGGTGGCTCAGTGGTTAGCATGGTGCAGCATGGTGGCTCAGTGGTTAGCATGGTGCAGCACGGTGGCTCAGTGGTTAGCATGGTGCAGCACGGTGGCTCAGTGGTTAGCATGGTGCAGCACGGTGGCTCAGTGGTTAGCATGGTGCAGCACGGTGGCTCAGTGGTTAGCATGGTGCAGCACGGTGACTCAGTGGTTAGCATCATGCAGCACGGTGGCTGAGTGGTTAGCATGGTGCAGCACGGTGGCTCAGTGGTAAGCATGGTGCAGCAGGGTGGCTCAGTGGTAAGCATGGTTTGAGCACAGTGGCTCAGTGGTTAGCAAGGTGTATCACGGTGGCTTAGTGGTTAGCATGGTGAAGAATGGTGGCTTAGTGGTTAGCATGGTGCAGCATGGTGGCTCAGTGGTTAGCATAGTGTATCACGGTGGCTCAGTGGTTAGCATGGTGTATCCCGGTGGCTCAGTGGTTAGCATGGTGTATCACGGTGGCTCAGTGGTTAGCATGGTGTATCACGGTGGCTTAGTGGTTAGCATGGTGCAGCACGGTGGCTCAGTGGTTAGCATGGTGCAGCACGGTGGCTCAGTGGTTAGCATCATGCAGCACAGTGGCTTAGTGGTTAGCATCATGCAGCACGGTGGCTTAGTGGTTAACATGGTGCAGCACGGTGACTCAGTGGTAAGTATGGTGCAGCACGGTGGCTCAGTGGTTAGAACTATTTCCTTGCAGTCCTGGATTCAAATCCCACCAAAGTGGGTGAAACAACCCCTTTAAGTAATGGCATACCACTAGGATATGCAATTACTTTATGATTGTGGGGTCTGATGTGCCATAGAACACATGTCCAACTTAAGCATTGCAGTCACAATACAGCCCACCCTATCATTTTATGTGGCCCCCGTGAGTGTAGATCCAGCGAGCAGGGATGGACAAGGTCCAGGGGCGCAGTTTGGACTGGGCTTTCAAATTATCGGAGAACAGCCAGCACTCAGCAAAGGTTGTGGCACAGCTCCAACAGCTCTGCCCCAGCACCCTAGCCCCTCTCCAAGGCCCTTCAATGGCTCCTTATGGTCACACACACTGCTGATGTGGCCCCCTGCCAAAGAATAATGGGGCTCTGACTCCGCTACTTTTTTATCTTGCACACAGGCATCATGGCCACCATTCAAGTGAATGGGGCTAGCTGCAGTTTCCTGTCCATTCGAGGTGCAGCAATTTAAGGAAACTCAGCACTGTGGTCCCTTCATTCTCAGAATCAGTCCCATTGCTCATAAAGTAATGGAATATCCTAGTTACATGTCATCACTTTATCAAATGAGAAGACTCCTTTAGGTTAGAGGTAAATATTCTTTCAACATTAACATGAACAGTTTTGTACTATACACGGGGTTCCTTTCAATTTTCCAGGGTGCTGGTACCAGTCCAGGTTACTGAAGTGGCCTAACATGGCCTCAATTATTTACCTAAAACCATAGATGACAACATGATGTGAATGGAGCCTGTTTCCTGAATGTATAGCGGCTTGTTACCTGAATGTTTGGTGCCAGAAGGCATTAGGTTTGGAGCCCCTTGGGGTTATCTTGCCCCCGGGAGGACTACACAATTTTTATTAAAAAATGGACTAAAAACCTTTATTTTATGCTGTAAAAGGAAGCACTGATAATTTTAATTTCCCAAGCCAATATTTGTCTGATTTTTGTGCTGGCCCTGTGCGGGTTTCACTTTCTGTTTGCGAATTTTTCTTTCTGCCACAGCAGAGTGCATTAGCACCAGCAAAATTGCAAAAAACGGGTTTTTTTTTCTCGGAAAATGTATGAAAAACTGTTTTAGACTAGACGTGGTACGTTCCCTTTGGGTTTGGTAGGGATTTGACAGTATGTTGAAATTGTCTCACACACCTTTAAAAATTTTTCCATTTGGACAAAAACATGCGGGAAAAAATGTCTGCGGGCCAAAATTTTTTCTCAGCGGGGGCGCACTTTTAAAATGGATAGATTAGTGAAAATTTTTGCAACATTCATAATTTTGTCTAATCTGTTGAATGTGGTGCCGCCTAAGAACTGGTGTGGACAAAAGTGTCGGATGTGAGCCCATTTTTCATGCAAACCCTTTTTTAATACGTTGGTTGGCCACACAGTTTTTCGTCTCGACCATGGGAGAAACTGGCGCGCGGGTTTTCCTACATGTCCCCCGGCGTGTATGGCGAAGCTGCTCTCCTGATTTTGCCTTAGGCCCCGTTCACACGGCTTATTTGCCGACGGATTGGCCCGCCCCCCCGCCGGATTTTCGCTTCAAAAGGCGCCAATCGTAGGTCATTCGGTAACCACTGCCCTTTATAGAGAACAGGGATTCCGCGCTCCTCCCCGCTCGGCAAAACGCCCGGGGGGGAAAAAGTGACATGCAATTTTTACGGCGCGGACGGCCCCAAACAATGCATTGTCTATGGGGCCCGGGGCGGCGCCCCCGCCGCCTCCCCCCCGCCCCGCCCTTTTTACGGGGGATTAGTGCGCTCAATACGGCTCACAAATCCGTTGGGAATAAGCCGTGTGAACATGGCCTTACACTCCATGCCCATTACCTCTAGTCTCTGGTCACAGGATTTGGTGCAGTGCTGATGTGCCAAAGTTCCAACGGTTCCGGGGAAAACCCATGCTGATCGAAGGCCACACCTTCAAGGGGGTCTTCTGAGAAGGAAGCCCAAATTAGAAGGGTAATGATGAAAGAAATCCTCGCCTGTATCACTTCGAAAAAACCAAAAAACATAGCCTCAGCTCTAAAGGGGAAAAAAACCAAACAGAAATTAAAATTTAGCAAGGGTTTGAGAAATTTAAAGCAAAACTTTTAAGAACCCCCTTTCAATCAGGAAGAGTTTTTTTCGGGAAAAGAAAATCCCCCACCATAATCCACCCTGTCCATTCGGATACGCTACTTCACCTACTATTTTACTAAATCTAAGAAGTTTTAGCATGGTTTGTTGTCAATGGATGGAGACTTAACAGGAGATATGCACGGCTATTCATGAAAAAAAATTGTCAAAGCCCTGCCCTATGAAAAGGGAAAAGCTGAATTTTTTTTCTTCAGAGTGCACTAGATAAATTGCTCACTTCCTGCTCAGGCTGTGAGCAGTTCTATAGCTTCAGGTTCCCACTTCCTCCTCAGGCTTGGGCGGGTTTCCAACAGTTCAGGGGCCCCATTTCTGCTCAGGCTGGGGCTTCTACAGCTTCAGGCTCCCACTTTCCCGTTCAGGCTGTGGGCGGTGAAAAGCTTTAGGCTCTCCTTCCTTTCAGGCTGTGGGAGGTTTTACAGCTTTAGGCTCTTCTTCCTGTTCAGGGTTGGCGTTCTACAGCTTCAGGGTCCCACTTCCTGTTCAGGGTGTGGGCGGTGCTACAGGCTTTTTAGGGTCCCACTTCCTTTTTAGGCTGTGGGGCGGTGCTACAGCTTCAGGCTCCCCCCTTCCTGTTCAGGCTGTGGGCGGTGCTACAGCTTTAGGGTCCCACTTCCTGTTAGGCTGTGGGCGTGCACCTTCAGGCTCCCACTTCCTTTCAGGCTGTGGGGTGCTACAGCTTTAGGGTCCCACTTTCCCGTTCAGGCTGGGGCGGTGCTACAGCTTCAGGGTCCACCCTTTCAGGCTGTGGCAGTTTACAACATACTGACAAAATTTTAGCCCTGCTATTTCTAGCTGGGACATTGGTGATTGAAAAGTTTTAACAGAAGGCTACAGAGCTCCAAAAGGGTTAACGTTTGTAAGTAAGAAACAAACTGGCTCCTGTGCTGCTGACAAGACACACAAGGGATTGACATCACCATCCCCCACCCCCAACCCGTGAGGAAAGGGCGGTAGCCCAGGGACTTGTAAACAAGCAAGGGGATAAGAACTGAAATTAAAGGGGTTTCTCCCATATTTTATTCACTCACCCCAGTCCTTTTTCTCAGTTTTTATTTTTTAATTCAGGGCATTTTTACGGCTTCTATGGTCTCATATGAGCGCTGAGGGCAACCAGGCGTAGCCAACACCACCTGGCAGCCATAGGGAGAGATCCAGCAGGTCTTACATAGCTACCAGCTGGCAGCCTATCAGGGGAGATGAAAAAGGGCTGTAGCTATAACGCCTGAGGGGCTGATGCAGCCCATAAGAGGGGGGTAACTAGGAAGGTAGGGCACTGTTAAAGGACACATTTGCAAAATGACTTGTTTTTTGCAAGTTCTAATATAAAAAGCAATCCTTGTTAGAAAACCCCCCTTTAAATTACTAACTCGGTGACCAGGGTTTTGGAAAAGGGTTTTTGGATCATTTTAGATGTAAAAATATAACAAGTTATAGTGACCAGGATTCTGGAGAAGGGTCTGGAGACATTTCTAGATGTAATAATATAACAAGTTATAGTGACCAGGATTCTGGAGAAGTGTCAGGATACATTTCTAGATGGTAATAGACTGGTAATAGACTGGTAATAGACATATATTGCAAAGTGACTTGTTTTTGCAAGATCTTTAACATAAAAAGCAGCAATCCTTGTAGTGAGACGACCCCTTCAACTCTGAAAGAAAGCAGAATCAGAACAGCAATGTATTTGGTAATAATCTTTGTTCACCTTTGCCTACGTCGTTTAAAGCTAATCAATGTGGTGAGAAGACCCCTTTATCCTGCCCTACCACTGAATGCTCTGTCTGCTTATTTAATAAAGTCAAGAACGCATATAGTATAAATATTCATAGTTTGACTGTGTATATAAACCTACCTGAACAGAAAGCGTGTCCTAGAGAAAACACAGTATACGGGAGACTAACTCCAAGTAACCAGATGACAATGTCTATATCGTGCAGAGCCGAGTTATAGAAAATACCTCCTATTAGAGAAAAAAAAGTAAAATCAAAGAGGGCATTGTCTTATTCAAGTTGCTTGTGACATGAGAAGGGTGTAGGTCAAATGATATGATGTGCGCCCCAAAAATAAACCGTGGGCCGGGTGTAAATACTGTTCATATGCTCAAAAGATAAAAGTCTGATACATTTTATCCAGCGGAAACGAATTTTTCTAGTTCTTCAGTGACAAAAACAAAATCTTATTCTTGCAGGTGAGATACCAACACCTCAGACGCTACTCGGGTCTTTGTCAGGTTTGATACTAGGCCCGATGCAGAGGCACGAGTAGATGTCTCAGTATACTCTCTACAAGATTTCCATTTTGGTTTTCTCTCTTAAAGAGAACCTGTCAGCTACTTTATGTTGTCGGAACGACAGGCAGCATGAAGTAGCTGACAGGTTACCCCCAACTATGTGGGTTTTACCCTTGAACACTTCAGCGATTCCAGCTGGGGGAGTTGAGCCGGGTACTGGGAGAAGCCGTTGTGGCCGAGAGGGTTGAGTCCGTTGTACGGTTTCTCACTGACCGCCTCATCTAAACTGACAGCTCTCTCCCAGATTTGTCTATAGGGAGAAAGCTGTCGGATTAGCTGATAGGAACGGGCAGAAGCCGCACATCGGACTCGTCTCTCTCAGCCGCAGCGACTTCTTTCCGTAACTGGCCTAACTTTGAACAGCGTTGCAGGGTAAAGCCCATATTGTTGGGATTGGGTAACCTGCAGCTAATACAAACTGCCCGTCAATTGGTCAGCACGAAGTAGAGGACAGACCCAGCCATGCACCGCGCGGTGCGAGCAGCGGCCGAGGCAGAAAAGCCGGGATCTTCTGATCCCAGCCCTTCAGCTTCCAGGAGGCCGTGCAGCAGGGGCGCGAAGTGATGACGTCATCGCGCCCCTGCACTGCGGCCTGCACTCTGCTGCTAGCGGCCGCCGGACAAGACGAGGAAGCAGAGACAACAGGTAAGTATTATTATTATTTATTTATATTTTAAAAAACTTACAGGCCCTGCCAGCATGCCTGCCTATATACTTGCCCTGTCTGCCTATATTCTTGCCCTGCCTATATACTTGCCCTGCCTGCCTGCCTATATACTTGCCCTGTCTATATACTGGCCCTGCCTGCCTATATACTTGCCCTGCCTATATACTTGCCCTGCCTGCCTATATACTTGCCCTGCCTGCCTATATACTGGCCCTGCCTGCCTGGCTATATACTGGCCCTGGCTGGCTACATACTGGCCCTTGCCTGGCTGGCTACATACTGGCCCTTGCCTGGCTGGCTACATACTGGCCCTTGCCTGGCTGGCTACATACTGGCCTTTTGGCCTGGGGGGGGCTACATTTCGGCCCTTCCTGGGTGGGTACAATACTGGCCCCCGCCTTTGGCCCGGTACATACTGGGCCCCCCCCTGGGTGGCACTACTGGCCCTGGGTGGGTGGGTAAAATACTTGGGGCCCCGTTTGGTACATACTGGCCCCACGCCTTTACTGGCCCCCAAACCCGGGTAATTTTTGCCTTTGGCCCCCACCTGGCAAATTATGGGGCCCTTTCATGGCTTTAATTTTCTGGCCTTACATGGAATTAATGGGCCCCAAACTTTAAATTAAATGGGCCCAAAATCTTAATTTAAATGCCCTGCCTGGGTAATTTTCGGGGGGAAACCCTAGCATCCCGGGTATTACTGGGGGAGCCGCAAATACCGGGGTAGTTACTTTTTGGGAGCCGGGGACTACCCGGCATTACTGGGGCAGCCCATACCTGGCTATTTTCTGGGGGGACCCCCCCTTTCCTGGCTATTAATGGGGGGGAGCCCCACTACCTGGATTTTTAAATGGGGGCACCCCAAACCCTTTTTACTGGGGGAGCCCCAGCTACCTGCCCATTTAAATGGGGGAAACCCCATACCCGGTTTGTTACTGGGGGGAGCCCCACTACCTGGGTATTTCTGGGGGGGAGCCCCCAGCTACCCGGGTATTTTGGGGGCACCCC
Organism: Phyllomedusa bahiana; assembly: GCA_025379985.1. Classification (NCBI taxonomy): domain Eukaryota; kingdom Metazoa; phylum Chordata; class Amphibia; order Anura; family Hylidae; genus Phyllomedusa; species Phyllomedusa bahiana. Next base: position 70,717 of record JAODAL010005484.1, read on the forward strand.
AGCTAACCCGGTAGTTACTTGGGGGGAGCCCCACTACCCCGGCTGTTACTGGGGGCCCCCCCAAACCTCTAGTTACTGGGGGACCCCCGCTACCGGCTAGTTACTGGGGGGGGAGCCCCCGCTACCCGGGTAGTTACTGGGGGGAGCCCCCGCTACCTGGCTAGTTACTTTGGGGGGACCCCCGCTACCCGGGGTATTTCTGGGGGGGCCCCACTGCCTTTTTCTGGGGGAGCCCCAGCTACCTGGCTATTACTGGGGGCAGCCCCCCTCCTGGCTAGTTAATGGGGGCAAACCCACTACCTGGCTAGTTACTGGGGGCAGCCCCACCCACCTGGCTTTTTACTTTGGGGGCCCGCCCCCTTTCCCGGCTAGTTTCTGGGGGGGCCCCAGCTTTCCTGGCTATTTCTGGGGGCACCCCCCTACCTGGCGGGTTTCTGGGGGGAGCCCCACTACCCCTAGTTTTTGGGGGCAGCCCCCCTACCCCGGGGGGTTTCGGGGGCAGCCCCGGGTACCCCGGCTGTTACTGGGGGCAACCCCCCGCTACCCCGGGTAATTTTCTGGGGGGAGCCCCCCACCCGGCCCATTACTGGGGGGAGCCCCCCTACCTGGGTAGTTTAAATGGGGGCAGCCCCCGTACCTTTGGGTATTTTCTGGGGCCGCCCCAAACTACCTGGGGTATTTTTCTGGGGGGAGCCCCAGCTACCTGGGGTATTATCCGGGGGGATCCTATTTACCTGGGTAATTACAGGGGTTTAAACCCCTTTTCCCCACCCAAAAAAATGGGGAAGGGCCCCGTTCACCCTTCCAAATGGGGGGCAACCCATTTACATGCCCCCCTTTTCTGACATTTTTTTAAATTTTTAATTTTTAGGGGTTTTAAAATAAAAAAACCCGTTTGGGGTACAATTTTCTAACTTTTTACCCGTGTGGGGCCCGCAAAGGGGGGACTATTACTATTTGGGGCTCTATTGGATAGGGGGGCTGTACAATTTGGAATTGATAGGAAAGTTTGAAAGAGATATCTAAGATGTAAACTGTGGTTTTAAATTTTTCAAGGGGGGGAGTAGTGAAACCCGGGGGGTAAAGACATCGCATGCTGTCTGGACGGAGAAAAAAGGGAAAAGGGAAAAACTTTATCGGGGGACTCATGGGGGTTTGGGTTTTAGGGTTTTATTTCCTCGCATGCTGGGGGAAAACCCTCCTTTTTTTTATTTAAAAAATGCCCATTGGGTTTCAAACAAACAGCAAACCCGCCATCGAATGATTTTTTTTTTTTTTCCATTTTGGGTGTACAGTACAGACCCAAAAGGGTTTGGAAAAAAAATTCTCATTTTTAAAGTTTTTTTGTACTTTTATGACTATAAAAATTTTAATTCAAAACTTGAAGGCAATTTAAAATATTTAATTAACACCCGTGGAAATTTTATACTTAACAAAAAATGTGAAAAAAAACGAAACTGTTCCCTTTTTTTCTAGGGTTTTTCAAAGTTGCCCCTTTTGCTTTGATTACTGCTTTTCATTCTCTTGGGATTCCTTTAACTTTAAGAGGATTTACCTGAAAATTTTCCCCAAAATCTTAAAATTTCCCCGGATGCTAACTTGTTTTGGGCCCTTTTGCCTTCACTCTGCCCCGGGCAAGTCACCCCAAAAACCCTATTGGGTTCGATCTGGGGACTTTTGGAGGGGCGCCCCGGGCATCTCAAGCACCCCATCCCTCTTTCTTGTTTAAATTTTTCCCCTTTCACAGTCTTTGGTCCAAATAAACCAAACCATGGAATACAGCCGCTGCAAAATGCTGTTTTAACCATGGTGTCCATAATTCCCTTTAAAATTTTGGGAAAAAATCCCCAACATGCACCAGCCAAAAGCCCCCCACACCAAACACAAACCCCCTCCTCCCCTGCTTCCGGGGGGAACCACATTTAAAAAGGCCAACATGTCCCCCAAAGGGCCCCCCACACCTTCCCCACCTCCCCTCCCTGCTTCAAAGGGGGGAACCCGGGTAGGGAAAAGTCCATTCTTCCCCCCCTTTTTTTTGCGTTTGTACAAAAACACGGGTTTTTGGAAAAAAAAAGTTTTCCAAAATTTACTCATCAGAAACCCAAAAAACCCCCAGTTTCCAAATTTTTCTAATGTAAATTTCCCTTTTGGTTTTTTTCCTTTTGCTGTTGGGCCCGTCCTTGCCGTGGTTTTTGAGCAGTAATTTTTCCAAGAAGGGGCTGCACACTTTCCTCTTAACAGGGTTTTTAGAGATGTGGCTGCTTCTAAAAACCTTTTGGGTTAACCTGGGCGATAATCTGAGCTGCCCGTTTAACCCGCAATTTCTTTAGGGGTGACTCGTATGAACTTATTCTCTCAAATTGGGGCCCCTTTTAAAATTTGCCCCAATTTTTTTGGGCTGAATGACCTTCATTTCTTAAAATAATGATGGCCGCCGTTTTTCCTTTTCTTACTGCTTTTTCTGGGGCCCTAATAAAAATTTAAAGTCCATTCATAGGACTATTTAGCTGAGATTTCCCCCTAAATTCGGGAAAAACCCCAAATGATGGTGCAACCCCCTTTTTAAGGCAAGAAAAACCCATTATTTAAAAATACAGGGGGAACCTGTGGAAAATGGAAAAAAAACCCTTTTAGGGGCGACCTATTGAAGCTCACAAAAATGCCAAGGGGTGGCAAACATAATCAAAACAAAAGGGGGCTACTTTGAAGAACCTAGAATATAAACCCGATTTTTGATGTTTACACCTTTTTTTTTTTAAATATATAATTCCACATTTTTTTCATTCATAGTTTTTTATGCCTTCAGGTGTAAAAATACAAATTTTTTTTAGTCATGAAAGGAACAGAAAAAACCCTTTTAATGAGAAGATTTCCCAAACTTTTGGGGCTGTAAATTTAAAAACCGGGTATCCTTTCAACGCTTGTCATACCGTAGTACTTTTGCAAATCTGCAAACCCCCAACTTTAACTGCATCAAAAACACCCCCCAAGATCTCCAAACCCCCAGCCCACAAATGCAAGGCAGCAGAACAGCCCCCAAACTCCCCTTTGGAAAATTCCCCCTTTTTCCCCAAAATGTTTCTTTACCCGATTCTTGTTTTGAAAGGGGCAGGGGAAAGGGGCGGCCCCACTGGGAGGACATTTCCCGGATGCTCCCCCGGGATTTTTCCCGAAAATCTTTTTAAAAATTTTTATCCCGGGGCCAAAAAAAACCCCCCTGTGGAAAACACCCAAAATGGGTTTTCTCACTAAAAGAAATTTTGTTTCAACTGTAGAGAACGGGGGTTTTTTTTTTTACTTTTGGTTTGTTGCGAAAATGAAAGATTTTATCTCTCTAGTGCACTCCGGGGTTTTTCTGGTTTTCTGTCCCCCTCTCCCCTTCCTCTCTCCCTTTTTTTTATTAGAACAAGGGGTGACGTTCAACCCCCGGGTTTGAAAAACCCGACTTTGGGAGCTTGAGAACAGAGTGGTTATCTCTACAAACCAAAGGGGAAAAATTATTGTTTTTCTTAGCTCCTTGCACCCGTAAAATTTAAAGTCTCCTGCTCTATATTTAGTGCAATTAAAAGAACGGGAAAACGGGCTGATATGCTTTAAAAATGCTATAGATCCACCCATGGCCAAAACCGGAAGGAAAAGAATCTAAAACTCTTTGGGGGCTCAGTAAACCATGGTGAGACAACCTCTTTTAAACTCCTAAAAAGTTGTCTCCAACCCCTGTCTCTCCCTCTGGGTGTAACTTACAACTCCCAATGCCATTTTTCAAATCTTCCCTTTGGGGATGTTGTTTCCCAAAAAGTTCATCCAACAATATTATTAAACCCAAAAAAACGGGGAAAATACAAAAGTTTGAAATGACAAAAAAATGGGTTTACCAAAAATTGAAGGGCGCGATAAAAAAATTAAACAAGGAGCTCCCGGGCCTCCCCCTCCCCCCCCAAAAAAAAAATTTTGCTCCGCCTTTTTCTCCGGTTCCTGGTTCCCGCTCTCCTCTCTTTTGGGCTTTCCCTTTTTATTCCCGGAAAAATTCCCAACAAACGGGCACGCTGCAGGGGCCCAAAAAATTTCACCCCCATGTGCCACTAATTTGGGGCCCCTATTTTGGGAAAAAGACAGCACAAAAAAAGCAGGAAGATTCCTTCTTTGTGGTTGGCTACGGCCTAGAAGGTGTAAGTATTATCAGCAATAACCTGACTGGTGTGAAGAAAACCTCCCCAGTGCAGAAAAAGATCGGTAAAAACCCCATTAAACCTTTCATGTATTTCGTTGTCCATGTAATTTTTCTTTTCCTTTCGAAAAGCAATAGAGTACTCATTTTTTCTTTTCCTACTATTGTAATTAGACCCCTATAAAGATAATACTCTTTAAGTAAAATGAGATTATCCGGGGACTGCTATTAAGGGGAATTTTTCCCCACGCTAGAGAAGGTTTTTTATTCCATAGGGCTGAGAAAAAAAAAAAAAATTTGTTTTCCCAAAACATTTGGGGTAAGTATTATCCAAACAATAAAATTAAATGGAAGAAAACTTCCCCAGTGCAGAAAAAGATAACCCCCATTATCCTTTCCTGTATTGCTGGTCATTACCCCTTTTCCCTTTTTGCTGGGCATTACCCTTTTGGGCCAGTGTAAAAACTTATTTTTTCCTTTTTCAGGAAAAAATGAGTAATTTTTAGGTCGTCCTAAATATTTTTTGGGGGTTACCCCCTAAAGATTTGGAGTGCTTTAAATAAAGTAGAATTTCTCTGCACAGGAAAATTTGAAAATTTTTTCCCCCGGGAAGAGAAGGTTTTTTATTCGAATAGGACTAAAAAAAAATAGAAATAAAAATAATTTTAAAAAAAATAGTTTTCCAAGAATATTGGATTCAACAAAAAAACACTCCTTTCTGTGAAAATTCCCTTTTTGTAGGGGCCCTTTCCCAAATCCTAAAACTAAATGCGCCCGCCCGGGGTTCACAAATGCAGCTTTTTCCCCATTTACTACGCGTCTAAAAAGAAACACACATCCCCGGGGGGAAAATTACTTGTTGAAGCCACAACCCCCAAGGGTTTCCCCCGTTCTCGCCCCCATCGAAGCACAATTCCACAGTCTGCCGGCTGGTGCTCAGCAGCTTCTCACACCCGCCCGGGCCTTCCCTGGAAAAAAAACCACAGGGGCATCTGTGCAAAATTTTTTTGCCAAATTTTTTTTGTTTTGTAACTGTACAGCAAAAAACATCATTAGGGGTAGAAAAAATAGGGCATCCCTGCTGCCCCAAGAAACCCCACCCTCCCTTTTCTGACGGAGTTCAAGGGGGTCTTCCCCGGCCTTTTGGGTTTTCCCCCAAGGCCCTAAATTTCGGGGCGCATTTCAAAACCCCGTAGTTGGCCTCTAATACGGGGGAGAGCCGCTGAAAAATTTCAGTAAAACAAAATCTCATAAGAACTATGGATTTTCGCCTCCCCTTTCCCCCCTCGTACAAAAACGATCTATTGTAGGGGCCGGGGGGAAAAAGTGGGAGTCCCAAATTAAATTGCAGCGAATACCCCGCGAGAATTAATTTCAATGGGGGCCCCGGGAAAGGCGGACCCCACCTGCGGGAAATACGCGATATTACGCAAGCTCCCAAAACACATTTAAAGGGACTGCGGCCAAAAATATTACGGCGGAGCAGAACATTGTGTGGAAAAATACCCTTTTGGGAGCTGCATTAGGGGCAGGGTTTTTTCAAAAACCCCCCAACTATCATAAACCAAAAAAGGGCATGGCACAAAATTATTGCCAGCGTTTAAATTTCGGGGGCTAATTTTTACCCGCAATTACCCGGGGTGCCGTCAGCGGGGGGGGAGGGGGGGGGGGAAACCGCCGGCCCCATGACATGCAATTTTCCCCAAAAAGAACCCCCCTATACGCCATGGGAAAAAGTACATGTCATTTTTCCCCCCTCCCGTTTTTTACAGCAGGGAAGGAGAATTAAACCATTTTTTTTCTATGAAACTGTGAATTTTCCGTAAAGACCAGGGGGGTATTTTTCAGCCCCTAATTTGCGCCCGAAAGGCCCGAATTACGGACTGAAATAAGTCCCAAAAAAGCCGTGGGGAAAAACAGCCTAAGGGGTAGGTTACACCGGCGTGTTGACTCTATGTTTGCATACAATTTTTAAAATGCGTGTTTGGATCCTGGTTTTAGACCCCTTTAAAGGAACCCAACCCCCCACACGCATCTAACAAAAGGTGCCCCTGTGATTTTCTTTTCTTGCAAGGTAAAAAAAAAGCATCGGTGCCAGACGAGCGATCACCCAACGGCTTTTCTTTCTTTTTTTGCATCCCTTTAAAAAGCTTGTCTTCCCAAATTTTTAAACCCAAAAAACCCAGCAGGGGCCTTAAAATTTTAAAACTATAGGGGGTGATCCCCGCTCAAACCAACCCCCGTACCAAACATGCAGCTTCATGCGAAAGCAAACGCTTTGAAAACTTTTTTGGATCCAAAAAATCCAAAAACGGGCCAACATTCTGTGTAACATACCCCACCCCTAAAGTTTATTTTTTTTTTTTTTGGAAACAACAACTCACAGTATTAAGACAACCCCAAACAAGGCGAAAATTTTTTTGTTTTGCAGCCCCCAATATTTAATAGCGATTAACAAATAAACCAAAACAATAGAGGGTAATGTTTTATTTCAAATGGATCTGGAAAAGGTTTTGGGGGCCTTGGGGAAAGAAGTGGCAAATGAGGTTTAACAAAAGATAAAAGCGAGGGTTTTGCCATGGGGGGAAAAATCCATTACAGGGTTACATTTAAAAAGGAAAAAAAAAAAGGGTAAAAGTTTACCCGGGGGTTTGGGGGTTTGGTGGGCAGTAAACTTAACTGTAGGGACCAGTGTAAGGGGAGCAGCTCCCAAGGGTAATAGGAAACTTGGGGGTTTTAAAAGGGGGATGATGCACATGATTAGAACATTATTCCCCCAATTTTACAAGTCAAAGGGCAACCTTTCAAATATTTGGGGAAAAGTTGGGGACCATCACCCGAAAAAACATTGTAAGCTTGAACAGGGGACAAAAGGGGAAAAAATATAAAAGGGTTGGACACAATACCCAAGGGAAAATACCAAAAAAGGGTTTTTTTAGTTTAGAGAAAAACGGCTTCGGGGGGCATAATAAAAAAATATTTTAAAGGTCAAAAAGATCTCTCCCAAAAATTTTTTTATTTCCCAGGACTTATTAAAACCCAAAGGGGGGATCCTCTACATCCTTAGGGGAAAGAAATTTTTTACATAAACATAGAAAAAGGGGTTCTTATTTAAGCAGTGAAACTGTGGGGCACTCTGGGAGAGGGGAAAAAAAGTCAGGGTGAATTTCCCAAAAGAGGTTCAAAAAAGGGTCCGGGGTTTCCCTTTCTAGATGTAAAAATATTAAAAAAAGTTTTATGAAACCCGGGTTTTGGAGAAATTTCTGGATACAAATTTTTAAAATAATAAAAAACAATTTTTTAAAATGACCCCGGGGTTCTGGGGAAATTCCCCGGAATACTTTCAGATGTTTAATAATAGAACAAGGTTTTAGTTTTAAACCGGGGTTCTGGGGAAAGGGGGGTCTGGATCATTTCTAAGTAATAAATAAACAATTTTTTAGTGACCGGGGGTTTTGGGGAAAGGGGTCGTTGATCCGGGATTTTTCCATTGCCAATTGGAGTCAAAAAGGGAATTTTTTCCCCAAAATAGGACAATTGTCTTTTTAACCCCATTGGGGGTTTTTTTCCTTCCACTGGGTCAGCACTTTTGCAAAAATTTTGGCTTTAACTGGGGCGGACGTCTTTTCTTTTTCGGGGTTTTTACAAACTAGTAACAATGGGGCCTTCAAATTTTTGGGAAAAATTTCCACTTTTAAAAAATTTATTGGGAAAAGCCAAATTAAATTTTCAATTACAGTATTTCTGAAAAAACAGCACATCGTTTTGTGTACATGACTAAGCATTTACATGGAAATATCATGCAGCATATGCTACTCATCACGTCTAACAGAATGTAGTTATATTAGGATTTGTCTTGTGCATTATGTGCTTAATCCTCTAAAAAAAAAAACAAATAACAAAGGGGGAAAAAAACCGGGAAAATAAGTAAGGCAAAAATAAAAAACCATTGATAAAATTCAAGGGCCTTAGAAGCGAGAAAAAAAGAAATTTAAATGGGCAATAAAAAGGGTTTTGGGAAAGGGTCAGAGCACTCTGACAAGGGGAAAATTTTGATGGGGGCAGAGCACTTCAAAAAAACAGGTCTTGGGGGGGTTTCAAAGGGGAAGGGCAATATGGCAAACCGGGGACTTGGTTTGGGGGAAAACCCAAATAAAAGTTCACTTTAAACACATGGCAAAAAAAGGTTGCTGGTCTGGTCCCACAGGAGGGTCGCTGTAGTATCAGAACTGGACCATGGAGCAATGGACTGATGAACCAGTTTTTCCAATTTTTATTGGGTGGCCAGGGGGGTTTTGCAAACAAATTACCTGGGGGAAAAATGGTGCAAATATAAAAAGAAAACAAATGGGGGAGGGAGTGTGGGTGGGGATGTTTTGCTTTGGAGACCTTGCATATTGGATGGGTGGGTGCCCAATTACTTTTGGGGGGGAAAATTTTGGGGCCTGAAGAATACTGGGGAAAAAGACAAATGGTTGGGGCGTGTGGTTTGGGGGTTTTTCTTTTGGGGACCCACATCATGTGGGTGGTGGGTGCCCAATTTTCCCTTGGGGGGGAATGGTCCAAGGGAAAAACCCGGGGAAAAAAGACAAAAAGGGGGAGGCAGTTTTGGGTGGGGGAATGTTCTTTTTGGGGGCTCCTGGGACAATTGGCACCTGTGTCAATACCTTTGGGGAAAATATGGTGCCTGGTGCACCAAGGGGAAAAAGACAAATGGTGGGGGCAGTGTGATGGGGGAATGTTTGTTGGGGGCCCTGGCACAATGTGGACGGCCCAGTTTTTTTTTTTCATTTACCTTTGGGAAAAAGATGGGCCATGGTGCCCCCATGGGGAAAAAGACAAGATGGTGGGGGCAGTGGATGGGCGATGTTCTTTGGGGGGGCCTGGCACCATTGGAGGGCCCGGGGTGTTTATTTAAAAGGAAAAATTTTCCATGGTCCCATGGGAAAAGAAAATTTGGGGGAGGAGTGTATGGGGAGGGTTTTGTTTGGGGGCCTGGGTTTATGTGAACTCCGGGTGGGGGTTCATCCTTACCTGGGGGAAAAGGGGAAAGGGGACAAGATGAAAGCAAGTGGGGGTGGGCCCAATTTTTGGGCGGGTTTTCCCGGGATCACTGGAAAGTTTCTGTAACACTTACCTAACATTGAACACACCAAGTCCCCCCTTCATGGTATCAGGATTCCCCCAATTCCCGTGGCCTTTTTTCAAGGGTAATCCCCGGGGGGTTGGGTTTTTTTAATGGCTGGAAAAGCCACAGACATTTTGAATCCTCAATAAATGGTCAATAGGGGGATAAAAATCATACATCATTACCCCCTTTTAAAACCCCCATTTATAGCGGCTGCAATGTTTGGGGGTAAAAACATCACCCCCAAAACCCTGCAAAAAACACGTCAGAGAGATGAACCCAAAGCATAAAGAAGAGAGCTAAAGTCATAACCAGAATAACATTACAGCAAGTGCTACGGACGCATGAAGACCTGGACGATCAGCAGGTGCAACTCTCTGGGAAGATTCCCAACACTGGCAATAGTGAATTAGTGACTTGGGGGGTATTAGAAGGAAATGTGTGGGTGCTGAACAAGTGAAGTGCATGCACTGATGTCTAGTAGGGCCCCCTTCAGTCCTGTGCCTGGAGGAGCTAACACCCCCTGAGGGTGTCTCTACTTGCCTTTCACCATTCGCTATGTATAGGACCATGATGAAGCTCCTGTCCTCTATGTAGTAAGCTCTTTCTGAAGTTAGAGACCATTTTGATCAGTATTATTTTGCGGTGAAATTTAAGGGGCTTTTAACCAATCACTGGTTTTCTATAGAATTATCATCAAACGTTATAATATTGTCAAATTCCATTGGTCAACCTGAAACTACTTTATATCGTTAGAGAACCTTCTGCATGTTGATAAGGGCAGGAGCTCCATTTCTCTGATACAAATCTTCTGCTTCCCCTCATAGAGTCATAATGGATTTCATTGGAAGCCTACATTTTAAAATTTGGCAAGGCTCTGCTTTTGGGGGCTGTGCTTCCCATTCTGTTTTATTTTTTTTTTTTTTTTTTTTTTTTTGGGAGTTCCATTACAGGGGGAGCGCAGTGTTTTTTTTTTTTTTTTGGGGTTCCCATTTTTCCTGTTTTTTGGGATCCCCCGACGGGGAGCCTGTGTTCCCATTCTTTTCTATGGAGTTCCCAGTACAGGGAGCGCTGTGTTCTCCATTCTTGTTTTTCTTGGAAGTTCCCATCAGGGGAGCGCTTTTTTTTCTCCATTCGTTCTATGGGAGTTCCCATACGGGGGGACGCTGTGTTCTCCATTCTGTTCAGGGGATTTCCCCATACAGGGGAGCGCTGTGTTTCTCCATTCTGTTCTATGGAAGTTCCCAGAAGGGGGAGCGCGTTTTCTCCATTATTTCTAAGGGAACTTCATACGGGGGAAGGGGACTGATCAGCCATACTCAAACTCCCATAGAACAAGGGGAGAGAACACAGCGCACCCGTATTGGGAAACTCCCATAAATAAAAGGAGAGTGTGTAAATTTGGACTGGTTCTTCTTCTGAGCTACAAAGTCTGGACACTTCCCCCAAGTAGGGTGCAAGTCCCAGAGGTGGCCCCAACATCTATCAGATGATATATACAGTGGTGGCCAAAAGTATTGGCACCCCTAAATTTTCTTCAGATAATACCATTTTTCCCTGAAAATGATTGAAACCAGATTCTTTGCTTTTTATTATTTTCTTTTTAATTTGTCTTCAATGGAAAACCACAAAAAAATTTGTCATAAACCAAATTGGATATAATTTCCACCAACATAAAAAGGGGGGGAAAAAAGTATTGGCACTGTTTGAAAAATCATTGATGCTCTCTAATTTGTGTAATTAAAGCCCCGTAACTTACCTGTGGCCCTAACAGGTGTTGCAATAACTAAATCACATTTGCACCCATTGCCGGATTAAAAAGTTGCCCTCCACCTCTGTCCTGTGTCTTGTGTGACCAAATTGAGCATGGAGAAAAAAAAGAAGAGGGAAGCTGAGAAAATTCAAAAAGGCTACAAGTCCATCTCCAAAGCCGAATGTTCCTGTGTTACCGTGCGAGGTCATCAAAAATGTAAACCCCCAGGACTGGGGCAAAACCTCCCATGCACTGTGGCTAACCCCCCATGGCACTGGGGCTACCCCCCATGGCACTGGGGGCTAACCTCCCAGATGTAAACCCCTGGACTGGGCAAAACCCCCATGGCACTGGGGCAAACCCCTCCCCATGGCACTGGGGGCTAACCCCCCATGGCACTGGGGCTAACCTCCCCATGGCAGTGGCTAACCTCCCCAGGCACTGTGGCTACCCTTCCCATGGCACTGTGGCAAAACCCCTCCCATGGCACTGTGGGCTACCCTCCCCATGGCACTGGGGGCTACCCTCCCTAAAGGCCTGGGCTACCCTCCCCATGGATTTTTGGCTAACCTCCCCATGGCACTGGGGCTAACCCCCCAGGCACGTGGTTAACCTCCCTTGGACGGAAAAATTCAGCATTTCAACCCAAAAAATTTGGCAGGGTGGAAAAAAACCCCTGACTAAATCCAAAAAATTTCAACTCCCTGCAGGGGCCCCCTACATCCCAGCCGTCTAAATAAAAGGACTGTGGTAAGGAACCGGAAACCCCCCCTTTTTACCCCAGCATAAAAAACCCCGGATTTTTTGCTTTTCCAAAATTACTTTGGGAGGAAGGGGGTTTTGAGAATTCGGAAGAAGACAAATGGTTGGGGCAGGGTGGTAGGGGCAATTTACTTGGGGGCCCCCCCCCGGAAAGGGGGGCCATTGTCAAAAACCAGGAAAAAATTCCATGGGGAGGTTCCTGATTTTTTGGGGTTTTCTTTGCGCCTCTGGGACTGACGCGGCCGTGTGCATGGCATTATGAAGTCGGAAAAACACCAAAAAATTTTAAAATAAGTAGGGCCCAGTGTGAGAAAGCGGGGGTTCCCTCAAGGGCTGGGGGCTTTCCCGCAGGACAATGACCCAAAACACCTTTAAAAAAACCTAGAAAATGGTTTTTGAGAAAGCACTGGGGACTTCAAAGTGGGCCAATATCCCGACCTGAACCCTGAACACCTTGGAGAGACTCAAAAAGGCGGTTTGGGAAGGCCCCCCTTTAAATCTAGGGGCCTGGAGCAGTTGCCAAAAAGAATGGTCAAAAAAACCAGCAAGCATTGAAAGAAATCATTGATGGGTTTCCGGGGAAACGGTTGTCGCAGTTATTTTCTAAAGGTTTTTTGCTACCAAAGTATTAGGCTGAGGGGGCCCAAAAATTTTGCCCCCATTTTGGAGTTTTGGGTGAAATGATCAATTTTGATTTTTGTTTTCATTCTCTTTGTTTGTTTTTTTCATTGCAAGCAAAAAAATGAAGAAATACCAAAAAATTTGTGATTGCAACATTTTCAGGAAGAAAAGTATTATCTACAGAATTGCAGGGGGGGCCAAAACTTTTGGCCACCAATTTATATTAGTGATAGACCATCCAAGTCTGTGGTGGAAAGACCCCTTTAATGCACAGGGTTTAACCTCACCTTTGGTCGCCAAGAGCAATGTCCACATCCTGCTCCTGGAGCACTCTCGTCTTGGCCAAGAGTCCTTCACTAATAGCCGTTTCCACCGCCAACCGTTGATTTTCAACAATGTAGTACAGGTGGCAGCCACTCTCATCTGCTATGCTTTGAAGCAGGGCCTGACCACCGTGGCTCACCCCTATGACAGCCAGGCCTATGTTCCTCTCCCTACAGCCGTCTCTGCTGTACACTACTCCTGGGACAATGCTGTTGGAAGCCTCTGAGATAACGTGCCTTTGGTTGGTGTGCTTGGAAGAGATGGACGGGTGCTGGATGTGGATGGTTCCGAATGAGGATGGAAGCCCAAAGGGAACGGGGTGGATCTTCTCTTCCCTCTGATTTGGGGGTGGAACGTGTTTGGGTGACCAGGAAGCGAGGACTGATGATGACGATGTTGTGGTGGTGAAGGCACCGGCATACTGGTGCTGATGGTATTACTAATAGAGTTGGCCTGCAGTATATAGGAGTGCTGAGGATGAAGCGAGGAGTCCAAGCGCAGCGAGAGGTCTTCAACGTGGTCTGCACCTGTTGTTCTATAAAAAATCAGGATACATTAAAGGGGTATTCCTACCACATTGATTGGCTTTAAACATGTAGACATATTATTACCAAATACATTGCTGTTCTGAAACTTTTTCTTTTCAGAGTTAGATCAGTTCTTATTTCCTGCTTGTGTACACAAGCTTCCCTAGGTTACCACCCACCTCTCTCAGTGCTAGCAGTGGCCGGGCTGGTGATGTCACTTCCTGCTGTGTCTTAACAGCAGCACAGGAGGCTTTTTATCTTTCTTACTGAAAAACTTTAACCCTTTAACTCTGCAGCCTTGTGCCCTGCTATTAAAACTCCTCCATCTCCAATGTCCATCTAACAAGGTCAGCCACAAAAAGCAGAGCTGAAATGTCAGTCACCCCAGTGAAACCCTCCACAGCCTGAACGGGAAAAGGAGCCTAAAGGGAGGGCTGCCCACACCCTGAAGATGAAGCAAGAGCCTGAAGCTGCAAAACCACCCACAGCCTGAATAGGAAGTTGGAGCCAGGTGCTATAGAACCGCCCACCCGCCCTGAACAGGGAAACGGAAACCTGAAGCGCAGGACTGCCCACAGCCCGAAAGGAAGCGGGAGCCAAGCTGAGAAACCCCACACCTAACAGGAAACGGAGCCTGAAGCTGAAACCCCCCACAGCCCCGAACGGAAGCAGGAGCCTGAAGCTGCAAAACCACCCACAGCCTGAATAGGAAGTTGGAGCCAGGTGCTATAGAACCGCCCACAGCCTGAACAGGAAGCGAGAGCCTGAAGCTGCAGGACTGCCCACAGCCTGAACAGGAAGCGGGAGCCTGAAGCTGCAGAACCGCCTACAGCCTGAACAGGAAGCAGGAGCCTGAAGCTGCAGAACCGCCTACACCCTGAACAGGAAGCAGGAGCCTGAAGCTGCAGAACCGCCTACACCCTGAACAGGAAGTTGGAGCCAGGAGCTATAGAACCACCCACAGCCTGAACAGGAAGCGGGAGCGTGAATGTTGCTTGGAAACAGCATAGTGAGGGCACCCTTTTAAGGTCTGTGTGTGCTATATACATCATAGCTACACTAAAGTTACAGTGTCTCATACTCCAATCACTTCCAAAGCTGCAATCAGAATTTCCCACTTCTTCCACAACCCATTGACCCAGTACTAGGATATTAGCGAAGCAACTTAGGAACAAGATACTGTGCTTTGTAAAAGCCGGCGAGACAACCACAAGAGCAGAACTTCTTCAGGCACCGTATATTATGGGATTTTTCCAGTCCTTATGGGGAATCTATCATTATAAGGAATCTATACACCTGTCAGTGTAATCCTGTGCTGATAATGAGACTGCTGAAAAGTTCTCTCTACAGAACAAGTGTCAGACTTTTATTACTCCTATTGGCCGAAGTAAAAACTGCAGGATTTCAAGATTTAAAAAAAAATATTTCTAGTGATATAGAAAAATAAAAAAAAATAAAAAAATTCTTAAAAATGTGTTTTAATATAAAAACATGAGTTAAACAGTAAGTCATTTTCTGATGACAGATTCCCTTAAAATAGTACCAGTGCCCGCTCCTGTCTTATTTTGTAAAACCTTGTCATTCCTGAGAAATAACTAATATGGACCCTCTTCTCTTCTATCTCTGTGTTGTTCCTCTGTTATTCTACCTAGAAAGTCTGTACTAATCTGTCAGCTGGGTGTGACCACTTGGGGAGGGGGTCCCTGCACAGTCCGACATTGTCCAACCAGTGCAGGCAGAGACAGTGTGTGCATAGCCACATCCCTTTGGACACTGTTATGGTAACACCCATCTGACAGATTCAGTCATACATTTCCAGGAGGAATAACTGAGGAACAGCACAACACAGAGATATAAGAGAAGAGGCTCCGGAATAGTTATTTTCGCAAGGATTTATCACAACAGACAGGTCAGGAGATGCCACAGGTCCTCTTATTTAGTCGTGTGTCCATCCACACAGCACTGCTTCTACAGAGCAGAATTCTGAGTGAAGCTCTGGAGCAAGACAGGAAGTAACCCAGGGTGAATATATAAGGCCTAAAGTATGAAGACTGTCCAGGTCTAAGACCTTCTTTGTTGCCCATAGTAACCAATCAGAGCCGACATCAACCAATCAGAGCCCACAGCAACCAGAGTCCGTAGCAACCAATCACAGCTCCTCTTTCATATTTTCAGAGCACTACATGAAATGAAAGCTAAGTTCTGATTGGTTGTTATGAGCTCTGATTGGTCGCTATGGGCTCTGGTTGGTCGCTATGGGCTCTGATTGGGTGCTATGGGCTCTGATTGGGTGCTATGGGCTCTGATTGATTGTAGTGAGCTCTGATTGGTCGCTATGGGCTCTGATTGGGTGCTATGAGCTCTGATTGGTCGCTATGGGTTCTGATTGGGTGCTATGGGCTCTGATTGGGTGCTATGAGCTCTGATTGGGTGCTATGGGCTCTGATTGGGTGCTATGAGCTCTGATTGGGTGCTATGAGCTCTGATTGGTGGCTATGAGCTCTGATTGGGTGCTATGGGATCTGATTGGGTGCTATGGGATCTGATTGGGTGCTATGGGATCTGATTGGGTGCTATGGGATCTGATTGGGTGCTATGGGATCTGATTGGTCGCTGTGGGCTCTGATTGGTCGCTGTGGGCTCTGATTGGTCGCTGTGGGCTCTGATTGGTCGCTGTGAGCTCTGATTGGTCGTTATCAGCAACAAAGACAGTCTTACTGCTAAACAGTTTCTTTACACGTGGTCCATAATGTTGCTGTAGTTACTCTATAGACGATGAACGGCTGCCATGTTTTACTCACACTAGCACAGGCGCCCGATTCCAGTGCTGCTTGATCAGTCTCCGATTCCTGTAATGCCTTCCCGAGGCCAAATGCTCCAAAATCCGGTCCCGCCTCACCCGCATGGGCAGCTCGCAGGATTTACAGTACAGAGTCTCCACCACCGAGGTCTCCCCCGTGTCATCGCGCTCGATCACGTGTCTCCTCACCGCCAAGTCCGTGAACTCCGCCGCATAATCGTGCAGCGTCTTCTTTTTCCGTCCCATGACGAATGAGAGAAATCAGCGTCCATAAAACCTCAGCCCCGAGTCCAAGAGGAGGTCTCCAGACGCTGTGTTCTCATAGCTCAGATACCTCACACCCCTACGTTTACCTCAATATAACAACGCTTCAGAGTGTGAAATAATCCAACCTGCACTACTTACTCTCTGCTCATGGTCGCCCCCTAGGTTCCGACTTCCCATGAAGTGACCTGGTTTATGTTATATGTAATCTCATCAACCTTATCCCTTAGATTTAGGACCATGAGACCCTCCTACAGCGACGCCGGCGCTCCGCCTGGGGTCACATGACCGCGGATATCACCCATACCGGTAACGATTTCTTGTCTTTGGTCGTTTTAAATCATTTTAGATTTGGAATTAAATAATTTTATAAATTCAAGACGTCTTATTTAAAGATATTGAATCACTTATGTGACATAATACTAATATACGCTTATAATGCTCTGTGGGAGGGGACTAGCCTCTAATAATATACAAGTAACCATGGTGACAGATACACTTTAACCCTATCATCACCATATGCTCCTCCAGTGGGAGGGAGGGGGTTACAAAAAGTATGGGCAGCTCTATCCCCTGACTATATATATACACTGCCGCCCTCTGTACCCTAGTGCTGTCTTACTGTATTATACAGGCCTGTCTACAGCACTATCACCAGGAGTGCAGCCTCTAATATCTTCCCCTGGACACAGCTCGGACTCCAGGACACTTCTTCTCGAGTTTACAGCTCTTGGAGGAGCAATCACTCACGCCCCGGGAATGCATAAAATCAAAGAGACCCCCCCATTTCCCCAAATCAGAACGTGGGAACTGGCGGCATCTAGCGGTGGATGACAGAATTGCAAGGACTATGTGCAAGGAAAAAAAAAACGTGGATTATACGGTCTACAATATCATATCTCAAAATGTCCCCCTTTTAGAGGGACCGTCCCTGGCGTGTATTAAAAGAGGCCTGGACTCACGGACCAGGGAGGTAATATTACTGCTGTATAAAGCATTGGTGCGACCTCACTTGGAATATGCTGTTTGTTCTGGGCTCCATTTTATAGAAAAGATGTAATAGAGCTAAGAAAAGTGCAAAAAAACGAGCAACCAAAAAAAAAGGGGAAGGGAGAAATCTTAGTTATGAAAGGGGTTAGTAGAATTGAACTTATTAAGTCTTGAGAAAAAAATGGTTTTTCCGGGGGGAATGATTAATTCAAACATGCCAACTCTCCCTTTTTTTGGGGGGGGGGCCCGCAAATTTGGGGTCCCCTCCCGCCCTCCCGGGGAGTTGGCATTCCTCCCCTCCCCCCAGCAGGGCCCGGGGGCGGTTTTTTTAAATGCCCGGGGGACAGAGTAGCGCCCAGGGCGCTACTCTGGTGCCGGGCCGGGGCCCCCCCAAAAGGCGGGTGAAAACGGCCGCTGCGCCCCCAATTTACCCGCCCGGAGTCCCCCCGCTGTTTCAGGGAGGAGGCAGGAAGGGGTCGCCCCCCCCTCCTTCCCCTGTATTTTCCCCGGGGCCGTTGGGTGCGCCGCACATACAGGTAGCGGGGGGGGAGGGGAAGTGACGCCGGGCAGGGGGGTGACCGCGGCTGCTCTCACCCCCCCTGCTTCGCTGAGGAGATCATCCGGAAAACGGCCGTGCTGCAAAGGGCCTTGGGGGTAAGTGGGGTTTTTTTAATTTTTTTTTTTTATTACTTTTATGGGGGGCTCTGCCTGGGAACAATGGGGGGCAAATACCTGCAAAAAAGGGGGGACTACCTGGCAACAGAGGGGACATCAAAACCCGGGAACCAAAAGGGGGCACTACCCCGGCAAAAAGAGGGACATCTTTCCTGGCAACAGAGGGGACATCTGCCCGGCAACAATGGGGCACAAACCCGACAACAAGGGGACATCTACCGGCCCAAAAAAGGGGACATCCCACCTGGCAACAGAGGGGGCCCTACCTGGCAAAAGAGGGGACACTAACTGGCAAAAAGAGAGGCAACTACCTGGGAACAAGGGGACAATTTCCCGGGAACAAAAGGGGACACTACCTGGGAAACAGAGGGGGCAAATACCTGGCAACAATGGGGGCACTACCCCGGGTCACAATGGGGGCACCCACCCCGGGCCCAACAATGGGGGGCATCTACCTGGCAACAGAGGGACATCTACCTGGCAAAAAGGGGGCACTACCCGGCCCAAAGAGGGGGCACTACCTGGGGGCAATTTGGGGGACTACCTGGCAAAAAGAGGGGCAGCTACCTGGGGAACAGAGGGGGCACAACCTTGGGAACCCTTTTTGGGGGCCCCTTAAACCGGCCCAAAAGAGGGGGGACAAACCGGCAACAAGGAGGCATTTCCCGGCCAAAAATGGGGGGACTACCTGGCAACAAGGGGGCAAACACCTGGGAACAGAGGGACATCCTTCCCCGGAACAATGGGGGGGACAACCGACAACAGAGGGGACATCTCCTGGCAACAGAGGGGACACTACCTGGGGAACAAAAGGGGGGACTACCTGGCAACAGAGGGGACACCCACCTGGCAACCAGGGGGCACTACCTGGCCAAAAAGGGGACATCTACCTGGCAACAGGGGGACATAAACCCGGCAACAGAGGGGGGCCCACCTGGCAAAAATGGGGGCACTACCTTGGGTAACCCAAAGGGGAACCAATAAACCCCGGCAACAGAGGTGACCCCTCTAACCCGGCAACAAGGGGGGAAAAACTACCTGCCAAAAAGAGAGGGCATGTTTTCCCCGGGGACAGAGGGGGCAAAACTACCTGGAAAAGAGGGGGCCCTCTATTTTCCAACAGAGGGGACAAAAAACCTGGCAACAGAGGGGGCAAACTACCTGGCAACAGAGGGGGCAAAAACCGGGGAAAAAATGGGGGCACTAAACCCGGCAACGGGGGGGATATCTACCTGGCCCCCAAGGGGGGATCTACCTGGCAAAAAAGGGGGGATCTACCTGGCAAAAGAGGGGGCATCACCCCGGCCCAAAAGAGGGGGCCCCCTACCGGGAACAATGGGGGCACTAACCTGGGAAACAATGGGGCACTACCTGGCAAAAAAATGGGGGGAAAATAAACCCGGGTAACCCAAAGGGGGGAAAACCTTTCCGGCTAACAAAGGGGGACCAAACCCGGTACAGAGGGGGGGATCACTTGGCTACAAGGGGGGATCTCCCCGCCCGTAAGGGGCACTAAACCCGCTTATGGGGTTTCTTTTCCGGGTAAAAGGGCATCTACCTGGCTTTCCTTCCAAAGCCGTTATGCCCCTTAATTTTAGTGGGGGGGGTTTTTTTTTTAAGGGCGTGGGGATACCGACAAGATGGGCGGTCCTTCAAATTTTTGGCCCCGGCGCGCCCCCCAAAGGGCCCCCTCTTTTTTTATTTTTAAAAAGGGTTTGGGAACTATGGATTAATTTTATATATAAATTAAGTTTTATTAAAAGTATGGGGAAATTTTTTTCATTTAAAAACCCCCCCCCCCAAAAGACAAAAGGGGCACTCCCCCAGTCGGAAAAAAAAGGGGTTCAATCTCCAGAAGGGGAAAAGCGTTCATCACCATGAGAACTGTTTAAATCTGGGGAATAGCCACCTGAGGGGCGGACACAGCAAGAACAGGTGAGGGGTTTTTAAGGAAGGCTTAGATAACTACCTAAAAAAAAGAATATTTTAAAACTTAAAGGGCAGGGGAAAAAAACTGGACCGTCCCCGATTTGGGAAAATCTGGGATCAGGAAAAAAATCTTCCCTTTAGGGCAGATTGTTTTTTTGGGCCCTTTTGGGGGCCCAAATTCTTTTTATTTAAAAGGGGAAACTAAGTTTGGGAAAAAAATCCTTTCTCCCCCCCTTTACCCACATTTCCCCCCCACCCTTGGGGTTTAACTTGATGGAAATAAGGGCTTTTTTTTTTAAACCCTACAACTAAAGTAACTATGATTTCCCACCCTTCCGGGCCCCCTTTTTAAATTTATTAAATTTTCCTTTTTTTTTTATTTTTATAAAAAAATGCTTTTAAAAAAATAGGCACATGTAGGAAAAATGGCTAGGGCTAAGACTTTCTTTTTTTGCCAAGCAACTAATCAGAGCCCATAGTAACCAATCAGACCCATACAACCAATCACCCCAAACAACCAAACAGTACCCCCTATAACCAATCAGAGCCCATAGCACCCCAAACAAGCCCATAGCAAATAAGAGCCCCTAGCAAATAACAGAGCTCATAGCAGCCAATAATCCCCTAAACAAAACCCAAACAAAGCCCATACAACTAATCAGAGCCCATACAACCAACCAGAGCTCATAGCAGCCAATCAATCCCTACAACCAACCAGAGCCCCTAGCAACCAATCAACTCACCTTTTAACCAATCAGGCCCATGAACAAATCGGGCACATAGCAACCAATCAGGGCCCACAGCAACCAATCAGAGCTCATAGCATTCATTTTTTTTCAGAGCACTACCGTATATGAAATGAAAGGGGAACTCTCAATGGTTCTATTGCCTGGTTTTCTGGGGCCTGTTGGGGTTTCTATGGGCTCTTGGTTATTAGAATCTGATTGGTTTCTAGTGCAACAAAGAAAATCTTTGACCCTACATATTAGGGCCAAAAATTTATATACGCTTAATGACTTTTGGGAACTAGCCCATAAAAATTTAAATATTAGGTGTAAAGCAGGGGGGTCCTAGGCTGTTTTTTTCGGGGCTTTGGGCCCCGAATAAAAAACCCCCCGTGCCCCGAGTCTCCCGGGGTCCAGGCCTCTGCGCTGGGCCCGGAGCACCGACGGCTCTTCCGCTGCATGTGGGGTCCCTGGACGCAAAACACCGCTGAGGGGCCTTTTGCGGGCAGAGAGCGACGCCCCCCCCGCCCCGCAGACAGTGGGCGGACCCGGGAGGCCGAAAAACAGCGGGGCCCGGGCCGGGGCCCCCACCAAACGCTGAGGACCCCCCCGCGGCCCCTTCGCCCGCCGGCAGCGTCGCGATGACCCCCCGTCCCTCGCGACGCTGCCTGCCTCCCCGGGGGGGGGACAGCCGGGCTAGCCGTGCGCCCGAGGGCTGCCGGGGGGAGCCCGGGGTGAAGAGGACGGAGCGCGCTCGCCGGGGGGGCTAAGGTTTATTATTACTGTTGTTATTTTTTTTTTAGCGGTTTTTCCTGCCTCCCGTGCCCCCATATACTCCTTGCCCCCTAAAAAGCCTCCGGGGGCCCCCAAACGCCCTGCCTTTGTGGCCCCCATATACTGCCTTTTGGCCCCCCTAAGGGGCCTGTGCACCAAAATTTTCCGCCCCCTGGGCCCCCCAAACCCTTGGGCCCATCCCCTATAATGCCTGCCTGTTGGGCCCCCCAAAACCCTGCCTGTGGCCCCCCTAACTTTTGCCTGTGCCCCAAAAATTTCCCACCTGTTTGGGCCCCCCCTATACTGCCCCGTGCCCCCTATTATGCCCTTTTCCTTTGGGCCCCCCTATCCCCCCCCTTTTTGGGCCCCCCATATCCCTGGGCCCGTGGCCCCCCTAACTGCCTAGGGCCCCCCAAACCCTGCTGGTTTGGGCCCCCCTATTGCTGCCCGTGCCCCTATAATGCCTGCCTGTGGCCCCCTTTTTCCTGCCTTTTTGCCCCTTTTAAAAAACCCGCCTTGGGGGCCCCCCAAAAATCCCTGCCTGGGCCCTCATATTCCCCGCCTGTTGGGCCCCCATATCCCCCCTGTGGCCCCCCAAAATGCTGTCTGTTCCCCCATAATGCCTTCTGGCCCCCATATACTGCCTGTGCCCCTAAAATGCCCCGCCTGTTTGGGCCCCCCTATCCCTGCCTGTACCCCCATTAAAACTGTCCAAAGGGCCCCCATACCCCCCGCCTGTGGACCCCATAACCCCTGCTTGGCTCCCATATGTTGCCTGTGCCCCCATAAAGCCTGCCTGTTTGGGGCCCCCCCCTTTCCCCGCCTGTGGCCCCCCATATCCCTGCCCGTGGCCCCCCTAAAGCCCGTCGTTCCCCCATAAAAGGGCCCGCCTGTGGCCCCCTATCCCTGCCTTTGGCCCCCAAATCCCTGCCTTGGGGGCCCCCATAAACCTGCCTGTGGCCCCCCTATACCTGCCTGTGGCCCCCCTATACCTCCTTGGGGGGCCCCTATATACCTGCCTGTGGCCCCCATATAAACCCGCCTGTGGCCCCCCAAACTGCTTTAAATGGCCCCTATAAAAACCCAAAATGAGGGGACTGCTAAAAACCTAAAAAATTAAAAGGGGTTTCGGAAAAAGTTTAGGATTCTAAGATATTTGTGTCCAAATCCCAGGGACGAGTCGCGCCCCGGGGCAATCAGCATGGGAAGGGTTTTGAACCGAAGGGGGGTAAAAAAAGGGAAAGTGAACACGCTGATTTAAAAAGCCCTCTCCGGGAGTCACCAAATGTTAAACTGAGTGCAAAACCTTATATTTCCCCGCAAGCGTCTTTCATACAATTTGGGTTTTTTCCCCTACATGGTCACTGTATGGCGGTGGTTTTAAAAAAATCCCGAACCTTTGTACAGCTGATTTGTCACATTTTGGGTTGCCCTTCGGTCAGGGTCTGGGGAAAGGAAATTTTTTGAGCCTTTAGGGAAGTAATAGTTTTTTTGGGGGCCTGCTTTTGTTAGGAAGGTTTTAGTAACAAACACTTGTCGGGAGAAAAATTTCTTTCCCTTTGTAGGTGTAGTTTTGGGACTGTTTAGGGGTATTGCAAATAAGGTGGGGAAAAATTTTGAAAAAGTAAAATTTTTCATTTTGGGGTTTTTTCTTTAAAAGGGGACGCTGAGGGGATGGGCGGGAACTGTGTGGGAAGTCCGAAAAATTTGTGACAGGAACAGAAGGTTTTTTCCCCTGTAAAAAAAAAAAAATCCGCAGTTCACAATGAAAGGGGCGAAAAAAGTCCCTTTCACCCAGCCCTACCCAGAAAAACACAAAGGGGCCCCCAGCCCCGGGTTTTTTAAAGGGCCCTAGCAACCCCCCCTGGTTTTAAAATTTTTATAAGAAAAAAACATATATTTCACACAATTAGCCTTGAAAGGGTTTTCCAAGACTGTTAAAAATCTCGTTAGGACCTCCCAATTTCTTAAAAAAAAAAAATTTCCCCCAAAATTTAAACCCCAACACCACCATTCTAGCCCCACCAAAGTGCTCCCCCTGGCCCCTCACTGATGATTTCATGTTCTTGGATCTCATGATGCTGCAGCCATTCATTGATCTCTGTGGTCACATGTCTGCATGGACATCACGTGACCACAGAGGTCGGTGATTGGTTGCAGCATCATGTGATCCATGAACATGAAAACATCAATAAGTTACTATGGGAGGGGAGGGACACAGTTTTAAGCATCAGTGGGAGGTGGTGGGAATATTTTTAAAAGTCTTGGAAAACCCTTTTCAGTGTCCCTCTTTGAACGTCCAAAAAGTTGGTGGTTATGGATATAGAGCCGAGATGGAAAAAAAATCCATTTGCAATTTTGGGTCATTGTAAAGTTGGACACCGGCCGAGCGTCCCACAATCACTACTCTTGACCAAAGTCCCTATTTGTGTTCCTCCATTTGACCAATATACTTTTACCCCGTGGCTTTAGAAATCATCTATTTGATTCCTGTCATGGTCCATGCCGCTGCCCTTGTTCCGGACGGTGGACATGGCCCTGTCCCTGCTTCTGTCCTGTCTCCATTCTGCCACAGCTGTGGACGTGTCTGTGTACTCATCTGTCCTCGCTCCTTTTTTCCCAAACGGGGTCTGCACCTTCCCTAGGGAGGCGCCACAGCCCCTTCGGGTCTGATTTAAAGGGATAGTGTCCCATTTCCTTCCAATTACCTACGACCTCCGTCATATAAGAACTTCCTCCCTGTTCTTGTCGGTTCTTTTAATTTCCCCATCTGAGCTTCCCCACTGCTTCTCCTGTTACCTTCGTTATGTCTGTTTTTTTTTCCGTGTCCCTTTAAAAACCCCTGCTCTTCCTGCTGTCCTGCATGTCTGTTACCTAGGTTCCTGTTCTGCTGTATCCTACCATCTTGCCTGTCTGCCTGATATCCGTTTAGCCTCATCTCAGCCTGTTCCCTGTGTTCCTGTTTCTGCTGTACTCTGCTGTTGTACCTGCCTGGACGCCGTCAGTTTCCACAGCGAGTAGCCACGTCACGGGTAGCGAATTGAGGGTTCCCCGCAGCGATGTCCGTTCTGGCCTTGCTGCGGGCTCCACTGAAAACCGGGCTACCCTTAGACTTCGCTACATGGTGTGGTCAGCTATACACCATCTACGCTCACAGTGGTCCTGAGGTCCACAACTACCCGCCGATCAATGTGTCCATACCTACTGACCCGTCTTCCATGACACTAACTTTATATTAGACACCAATTTATGTATTATATCCATATGTGATGCAATTATTACCTTCACATTTTCAATTTTTTTGATAATTCCTCCTGAGAAACCCCCAAAATAGCAAGCATGGACAAAACAAATGCCCAGTGTACGCCGTTTTGCAGTCCAATGTTCAGGATTTTCCATGACTGTGTTCCTCTTTCTTTAATCAAATTGGGAGCCTTTCCAGTGGTTTCAATTACACATAAAAAGCTCAAAATTTTACAACAAAGTGAGAATCCTAATTTTTGGGTTTTGCTTTTTTCAAAACCCAAAATCCTAACTGATGGAGCATTCTGACCCCTGATTTGGTGGTCACATGAAAGTGAGAGGAGGTGTGATGGTGCTGCGCCCATACAAAACTTGTCACACATATGATGTGGAGTCACAGGTGGATACGGGGACTCATGCACAGTTCATAGATTTGCTGATGTTCCCCCCTTTTTATCAACAAACCCAAAACATTTTTTCCTCTCCCGTAAAAACCCTTTCTTTCCTCATGCTTTTTTAGGGGCCATCGTTTCCCCATAGCCGTGCCCCCAAAAATTCAGCAATACATTTGAGCATCTTTACGATTTTTTTAAATTGTAAAAAAAAAATAAATCAGTTGTAGACATGTCAAACAGAATTTTATCCAAATTTCTTGTATACGTGTTGAAATCTCTCATCATTTTCAAGTGCTCTGTGTAATGACACTGGTTGGCTAAGATGTTAACA
The DNA here is from genome assembly GCA_025379985.1 of Phyllomedusa bahiana. NCBI lineage: Eukaryota > Metazoa > Chordata > Amphibia > Anura > Hylidae > Phyllomedusa > Phyllomedusa bahiana. The sequence continues at coordinate 96,126 of JAODAL010005484.1, forward strand.
AAACATATAACAGAAATACAGCCAACTAGCAGTCTTTCTGTAAGTAACAAAAAGTGTATATAAAAAATAGATGTACGATGGACAGCAAGGCGTATGATGACAAGGGCACGGACAGAGATGGATAGATTAATGAATGGAATCCAGAAGCAAGACATGAAAAACATCTGACCCTAACAACTAACTTTTTCTAACTTGGGCCCTAGCCTTTCCCTGTTATTGGCCTTAACACAAGACACACCTGGCCCTATCCTATCCCTGACCATATCACTACCAGGGTCCCTCATTATGATGGCCTTACCCAGGGTCGGGACCAGGCATTTTAGTGCCCTAGGCGAGTACAGCCAATGGCGCCCCCCCCCTCGCTCCCCAAAAAATGCCCCCCCCCCCACCCAAATTCCTCTCATCCCTGCGCCAGGTCCTGTCACTAATTTTCTGCGTATCCCACATAGCTCCCGTCCATCTCCTCAGCAGTCACTGCAAAATGAAAATCAGAGCTGACAAATTTTCTTTTTCAAAATCGCTCCCCTCCATATGACCATGTAATACCCTAAATAACAGTCACCGAATAATCCACCTACACATGGAGCAAATCTACCAGACGAAGGATTGTTACTAAAAAACCTCCTACAAAACCAAGACCCAAAACTATTACTACTTAAGGCTCAAATAATCCTGCCAGACCCTGACCAAACATGACCCCCACATGTGACTATCAGCTGTACACAGCCTCTGATTACATATACCACCGCCATACAGTGACCAGATAGTGGTAGATACTAGTTGTATGTAGACGCTCTGCAGAAATCTAAGTGATTACACTGCAGTTACATTTAGTGACTCACAGGAGACGTCTTTTCTGATCAGCATCATTCACTTTCCCTTTTCTTCTCCATCCGGTCCACACTTTCATGCTGATTGCTCCCGGCCAATACTCGTCCCTGCAGATTTGGACACAAATATCTTAGAATCCTCACATTTCCAGCAACTCCTTAATTATAGGCATATAAGTCCCCTCAGTTAGACAGGTATATAGATATAGGGTCACTCAGGCAGGTATATAGCGATAGGGTCACTCTCAGGCAAGTATATATAGATATAGGGTCTCAGGCAGGTATATAGGGGCAGGCAGGTATATAGCTATAGGGGCTCAGGCATGTATATACTAGGGGCTACAGGTAGGCTTATAGGCCTCAGGCAGGCTTTATAGGGGCCACAGGCAGGCTTATAGTGGCCACAGGCAGGCTTATGGGGGCACAGGCAGGCATATGGGGGCCACAGGCAGGCTTATGGGGGCCACAGGCAGGCTTATAGAGGCAACAGGCAGGCTTATGGGCTACAGGCAGTGTATGGGGCCACAGGCAGTTATATAGGTCCACAGGCAGGCTTATAGGGCCACAGGCAGGCTATATAGGGGCTACAGTAGGTTTATAGGGCCACAGGAAGTCTATGGGGCTACAGGAGGCTTATGGGGCCACAGGCAGGCTTATAGGGGCTACAGGCAGGCATATAGGGGCTACAGGCAGGCTTTTTTGGGGGCTACAGGCGGGCATATAGGGGGCCACAGGCAGGCTATTAGGGTCCACAGGCAGGCTTATAGGGCCACAGGCAGGCTTATAGGGGCCTACAGGCAGGCTTTATAGGGGCTACAGGCAGGCTATAAGGGCCACAGGCGGGCTTATAGGGCCACAGGCAGGCTTATGGGGCCACAGGCAGGCTTATAGGGCCACAGACAGGCATATGGGGCCACAGGCAGGCTTATTGGGGCTACAGGCAGGCTTATAGGGGCTACAGGCAGCTTATAGGGCCTACAGGCAGGCTTATAGGGGCCACAGGCAGGCTTATCGGGCCTACCGGCAGGCATTTGGGGGCCACAGGCAGGCATATGGGGGCCACAGGCAGGCTTATAGGGGCCACAGGCAGGCTTATAGGGCTACAGGCAGGCTTATAGGGCTACAGGCAGGCGTATGGGGCTACAGGCAGTTATATAGGGGCCACAGGCAGGCTTATAGGGCTACAGGCAGGCATATGGGGGCCACAGGCAGGCATATAGGGGCTACAGGCAGTCATATAGGGGCTACAGGCAGGCTTATAGGGGCTACAGGCAGGCATATAGGGGCTACAGGCAGTCATATAGGGGCTACAGGCAGGCTTATAGGGGCCACAGGCAGGCATATAGGGGCTACAGGCAGGCTTATAGGGGCCACAGGCAGGCTTAACAGGCAGGCGTATGGGGGCCACAGGCAGGCTTATAGGGGCCACAGGCAGGTAAAAACAACAACATTCATACTTACCTGCTGCCCGGCGCGCGCTCCTCTTCGGGCCCCGCCTCCAGCGCCGGACGCTCCTCCGGCAGCTCCTCGGGCGCACGGCCTGTGACGCGCTATGCGCCCGAGGAGAGGCAGCGTCGCGATGACATCACTTCATCGCGACGCTGCCAGCTGAGCGCCGCACGGAGCCGCGGCGGGTCCTCAGCGCTATGAGGACCCGGCGGCCCCGCTGTTTTTGGCCCTGCGGCTCACCGGAGGATCCACCGATCCTCCGTGGAGCAGGGCCGACACTGTCTGCGGAGCAGGGAGCGCTCGCTCTCTGCTCCACAGAAGCGGTCACAGAGACCGCCGGCGCGTCAGGCCCATGGCAGCGGCCTGGAGCCCGGCGAGGGTCGGGGCCCTGATGGCGCCCCTTAGGGATAGGCTGAGGTAGGCGCCCTAGGCAGTCGCCTACCTTGGCCTACCCGTCGTCCCGGCCCTGGCCTTACCTAAACAGCTCAAAACCATGAAAGAGAACTTAGGAATAGAACACAATGCAAGACTGACACAGGGTAAAACACAAGCAACAGAGGACAAACCTGGCTCGAATTACTGGGAACAAATAAGTAACCAATACAGGACTGATTGCAACAAGCTCACAATACACAATCTCTGAGCTGCCAGTATAGACAGCAACCAGCCACAAAGTGAACCTCTGATTTATAGAGGGCTAGAAATTAATACTCCCATATAATCAGGTCTGGACTGTTTCACAGCTGAACAGGGGAAATCGCTGGTGGGCCCCTGAGCATGGTAGATCTGGAGTCTCTTTTAAACTGCATATACATCCTCGCTAGGGGCAGAAAGGTAGAGAAAGAGGCAAAAAGCAAGAGGCAGAGTATTAGATGCACGTTCAGGAGCTGGGGCCCACCAACTCCATTGGTGGGCCCCAAGAATCAAACCCCTTACCGACATTTGCCACATATATTCATGACATGGTGTCAGTAATGGGTATAGAGCAGCCTCACTTACTCAGCACACTCCATACATTGCAGGTAATGTCTGTTAGTTACAGCTGAGACCTGCCACTAGTGAAGATACTGTATATATGTCAGTGTTTGCACTGTACTATGTTTAACTAACCTAAGTCTCACCTGAGACAAGACTACAGCTGGTGGGGTCCTTGCGGAAGTGTAACCTCAACTAGGTAGAAGCATGGTTAGAAAGATATCAGCATAAAGAGTAACTACAAAGAGTGTCTGCGTCTCTGGAGGACTCAGCAGAAACCCAGTGATAGAAATGAGAACAGTGCAATACTTTACTTCACCTCTGGAGGAGCTGCAGGGGAATTGGACATTTGTTACATGGCTTTTCCACAGATCTTCTGACAGATAGGAGTCCTTTTAGTGGAACAAACTGGGGACTGCATAGTTTTGTCAGCTCCTTTTACCAAAAAGGGGTTGGCTAACACAGAGATTCCTTCTGAAGTAGTTTGTTCAATTTTAAAGATGACGCCTTACATCACCTAACATGTCTGTTTTAGTAATTACTGTGTTCCCCACGATGTAACAATTCTGAAGAATCGTATCTGTAACTGTGTGTCGTGCTGTTCCTCTGTTATCCCTTCAAGAAATGTATTGCCCAGTCAGATGGGTGTAAAAGTTTATTTTTTTGTTTTTGGGGGGAGACAGACCCCCTATTGGTAACACCCAGCTATCCTATTATTTATTATTTTTTAGGAGGAATAACGGGAACCACACAATATATACTTTTGAGGAAAGATGCTCTAGAATGGTTATTTCTCCTAGAAATTATTAATCTGTGTGTCAACTGGGTGTTTCAGACTGGGCAGGGACAAACCCCCAATTGGAAACAACCAGCTGACACATTGGTAATAATTAATAATTAGGAGGAATAACAATTCTAAAGCATCTTTTCTCAAATCCCTATGTTGTGTGCTTCCTCTGTTATTCCTCCTAAGAATTAATTACGAATCTGTCAGCTGAGTGTTACCAATGGAGGGCGTGTCCCTGTACAGTCTGACATTGTCCAATCAGAGCTGACAGTCAGTGTGTGCAGGGACACGCCCCTCTGAAGACTGGAATGATCACACCCATCTGACTGATTCAATAATACATTTCTAGGAGGAATAACAGAGGAACAGCACAACACAGAGATATAAGAGGACATGCTCCAGAATTGTTATTTCGTAGGGACCACAAGGACTTACTAAAACAGACCTGTAAAGAGATGTTACAGGTCCCCTTTAAGAGACACAATGCAAGTCTTGAATAAATAAGGTTGTGCTATAAGGGTTTATATAAGGGATTACATATAATCTTGACTATAAGGGTTGATGAATGCTCCCTCAACAAGGTGGTCACCATACGTGCGTGCCCTGGGTAACATCCATTCTCCTGAGTATTTCACAGCCCTGACAATGAAACTTCACTTTGTCCACTTTGACAAAAAGTGCAGCCGACCATCAATCTTGCCGAGATTTTTCGAGTCTTGACGTCAGCAGTGAATCTATACTTTCATCAGAGACCTTATTGATTGCGGGAGTCGCAGCCGGAGCGCTCTCGGCTCGGCACTGTGGTCCAGTGTATGAACTGCTTCTGTAATAAAATATTACATTTTTTTTTAATCTACAATTAAAGCAGAATTCTGTTTATTGTAATGCTTCCAAATGAGAGCAATGATTAAACGCTATCTCTGGGCAGCCAGAAGCTGCGGGAGGAGATTTCATTAGCCCGAAGATCTGGACTAATGTATTAGCGATGAGGCTCAGTCTCAGACCTTCAAGGTCACATTGCTGAGAGAAGAAATACTAACTTGCAGTCTGAGCCGTAACTTCAGAAAGATGGAATAGTGCTCCTCAAGCTTTGGGGACCGTAGCTGCAAGGAGGGAGGGGCAGTGCTGGTTTATATTTGCCAACTTTTGGGAATTAGGAAGATTTTGAGAAGCAATTTATTAAGCAGGGCACATATGCCGCACTCATTTACATAGGAACCACAGCCCCAACCTAAGTTATTTAAAATACAAGAAGTGCTTGTAACCCCTATTACATCCCAAAATCAATGCTCACTGCAGGAAGGGAACCATAGCATGGACTGTGACAGCAGCGGGGTCAGCGCAGGGGACCTGGCAGGCATGGGCATATCCGCAGTCCGTGAACCGTGAAACTAAGTAGACCTCTAGAAAAACTAGGTGACTATCCCTGTGGAATTTTTCATGGTGGCCATGTTGGTTAAGATCCAGTTTTTCCAAGGTATACTTAAAGAATTCCCAGCAATGGGAATACTAGGAGCCACTGAACTCTGTTCTACCAGGAAAAGTGATCCTAGTGATCCAGCAGTGGATGGATGCAACCATGGCCAGTCACCTTGTCAGGGGACCCCCATGTTTGCAATAGGAAATTGTGTCAGAAGTGGAACTGCCACCTTTACCATTGTGTATATATGCCATTAATGTCTGAGATGAACATACCCCTTGAACAATTTGACAAAATAGGATGACTCCATGTATTTCCATGGACTTTTTTGTAAAGAGGTGTCAGAAGTGGGATTACCACCTTTACCATTGTGTATATACCATTAATGTCTGAGATGGACATTGAACCCTTTGAACAATTTGACAAAATAGCATGACTCCATGGGCTTTTTTTTTGTAAAGAGGTTTCAGAAGTGGGACTACCACCTTTACCATTGTGTATATATGCCATTAATATCTGAGATGGACCTTGAACAATTTGACAAAATAGGATGCCTCCATGTATTTACATGGGCTTTTTTGTAAAGAGGTGTCAGAAGTGTGACTTCCACCTTTACCATTGTGTATATATGCCATTAATGTCTGAGATGGACATTGAACCCCTTGAAGAATTTGACAAAATAGCATGACTCAATATGCATTTTTTTTGTAAAGAGGTGTCAGAAGTGGGACTACCACTTTTACTATCGTGTAGATATGCCAGAAATGTCCAAGATGAATATACTTCTTGAACAATTTGACAAAAGAGGACAACACCATACATTTATAAGGATTTCTTTCCCCCCAATTTTAGGATACAAATATGTTTAAGAATCCAGAAGCCAGAAGAAGTTTTCAAATTTCTTTTGCCCTTGCCACGTCATGATATTTTCACAATGGCAATTCTGTAGAGTATTTAGTCGGAAACATCACTGATTTGCATACATGGGAGCCCTCATTCACTGAATATGATGTCATTGGGACATAAAATTGGAAAAGGCAGCAGATAAATCTTGCTGGACAAACCTGTTGAGTATATTAATGTTTGCACTTATAGTAGTGAAGTGATTCATTCAATGCGTGGTGGCGAAGAGCGGCTGCCAAAAACACTGACGAATGAGAGGATATCATAAGAACCATTGTTATTGTTTTAAATTAATCCAATTATAAGCTGATTCATGCTATACAATATCCGATTCACCTTCATGTCCCATTGCAATTTCTGTCACCTCCGAGTTTCTTCATCTTTCACCAGTCAAGCCTTAGAACATTTAACCCTTTTTGCTACACTATGTTACAGAGGTTCTCAAGAATCTGAAAATGTAGGGTACCCACCTTGAGGGTACATTCTATTTGCAAAAAGCTGCCCCCTGAAGGTACATCTTAGATCCAAAAAGTCCAAACCACCCCAAACCCCCCTCCCCTGCCCGCCTCCTTCCACTTAGCCAATTTTTGACTTGTAAATTGCCCTTGATAGTTGCACCAGACTCTAATGGCATATCCTGCCCTGTGATAGTGCTAAGGCACATAGTGCATGTGTACATTTGGACCCTAAGGACGATATGTATGACTTTTGGCGCTTAGACGCCAATTTTTCTGTGCATAAGAATAGTGTAGAATGCGCCTGAATCTATGAACCTGTTCTACTGCGCGTCATAAATCAGGCGCATTCTAGCGCAGAAAACGACACTTTTGGCTCAGGTAAACCACTTTGAAAGTTTACCTGTTTCAGCAATAATGTGCCTAGAGTTGCCATATTGAAGCTATAAATCTATAGCTTCGTACGGTTGTAGTGCGCCCTGCCTCCGGCAAGCCCCCTGAAATCAGGTGCATTACAAAGTTCGGGCGATTTAAAAATATAGCGAACAGGGCTGCGCTAGATGTTGGGCTGAAAAGACACCAGACTTCTGCACAGCCCCGTTCATACCTGTCGCCCATAGTGCATTTTATATGCTATTTGATGTGTCTTTTGCTGCATATAAAAATGCTAGATAATTCTTAGTACACAAATTGACAATTTGATGCATTTTTACGCACATAGGGCGATATGTATGATTTTCGCCGCTTAGACTCCAATTTTTCTGCGCATATTATTAGTGGAGAATGTGCCTGATTTATAACCTGCTCTACTGTGGGTAATAAATCAGGCGCATTCTAGTGCAGAAACGAAAATTCTGCCTCAGATAAAACACTTTGAAAGTGGTTTACCTGTTCCAGTAGTAATACGCCTAGAATTGCTGTACTGAAGCTATAAATCTACAGCTTCGTACGGTTGTAGTGCTCCCCGCCCAAGTGATTTAAACCTATTGCAAACAGGGCTGCACTAGTTATCGGGCTGAAAAGACACCAGACTTCTGATGCAGCCCCTTTCATACATGTCACCCTTAAAGGGGATGTATCGCTTCATCAGTTTGGCTATTTTCTTGTAGCTTCATTTTCTCAATTCCTCAAATCCAGGGGCGTTTCTTCCCCTCCCAGCTGGGTGTTTCTTAACTGAAAGGGGATGACATCATCCCCCCCTTCACTGTTCGGGCCCGCTCCCGAGTCAGTGTGTTGGTCTGAGATCAGTGGGAGGGGATAGCACATCCCTGCTCACCCCCCCCCCTCCCTCTGTCTGAATCCACATGTCACGGTGTCCTTCCTCTCTGTTTGCAGTCTTATTTTGTAAGAGCTGTTTGTTTACATACCATAACCCTGCATTCAGTCTAGACAGTCTTCTATGAACTAAGAGCACTGATCTCTTTTCCTCTCACAGCTGGAGGTTTGTTACAGTTGAATCCAATCTTCTATGAACTTATCCAGAGCAGCACAGATCTGTCTCCTTTCTATGTTTACACGCAGCAGCATTAAGGCACCAGGCACAATTCTGCTGTTTTCTGATTGTAGAAGTAGCTGCAGTGTTACTGTGGAGCTGCTGGCTGTGCAGAGTGAAATGTTGCCGATCCCTTATTCTGAGTGAGAGAGGCAGGAATGCGCGCTCCAGTGAATACGACCGGGAGCCAGACAGAATGTAAATTAGTAGAGCCGGCAGCCAATGAAATGCAAGGAGGTGCAATCTGACCGATACTGGGGAACAGTGTTAAAAGAAAATGAAGATAAGGGAGACAGTGAAAACAAGAGAGCTTTGCTAATGACATCCAATTGCATAGTTGCTTGTTTTCACTGTCCCCTTATTCTGAAGACCATTTAATGTAATGATACAACCCCTTTAACGTCTGTATTCAAATAAAGGAAGAGTTACTAAAGCTGTCCATAAACGCTAAATGGCTGACAGCCAATTCCCCGTTCAGACGACAGGTTTCTTTCCCCATTCTATTATACACATGAACACTCGGCTCAGTTGAGCATGCATGTATTCCGCCTGCCACTAGTCTCCCGATAATAAAATGATCGAGCACTTGAAATCAATACAGCTACTTATGCTTTTTTTCCCCCAACATCACACATCGGGGAAAAATTGGTAGGAACCCACACATATAAGATGCTCGCCTGGTCCTACCAAAATCAATACTTTCATCGAGCATGTCTCTTACTAAATTTGGCGCTTCTTTTGCTGCAACACAAAGTGAAAGCTTTGAGCTGGCTTAGGTTTCTAATATAATTTGCCTCAATTTCTGGTAAATTTGTTGCACCATAGAAGCCCCGCTCCTCCCGCTAAACCCAGCCACTTATTTAGAAAGTGGCAAGACTAACGAAAAGTGGAACTAAACTGACTTCTGCCAAAATGGTGGTGGAAACATCTTATTGTAGTTCAGTCGCTCACTATTTTCAGCATAACTGCTTGCCGTCTGGGAATGGTAACATTTTCATTTCAAAGCTTCTCATACTTAAAGGGGTTTTGCCACGATCTCATTTCATACCTCCTACATCCAGCTCTTAAGCTCTGTGTGCTCAGAAGGGGGGGGTGTGTGTGATTTGTTTGAATTGCATATCATGTGACCCAGCAGGATGACATCGCCAGGCCTTTCCTCTCTCTATATCACTGCAAATAATGATCCCTGTTAAAACATAACTTTTACTAGACTATTTTAAATATTAACATCTAAACCCCTATATATTACCACTACATACCTAGATAATACAGCATACTGTACACTATCTGCCAGTGGAGTAATCGCCCCGATAAAGAGCGGCTCCGCTTTAATGACAGACAATGTAACTACATGCGTGTATAAACACCTTTAAATCCCAGCTATCCCGACGCGTTTCCCCCGTACAATTCTAGGGTTCATCAGGGGATTCAAAACTTCTCTCACTGTGGAAAAAGAATACGCTATATACAACGCATATACTACAACACATGTACTTCCAAATTAGATAAGTGAACTGATACTTAGCTCAAGTGCTGCCAGGTATAATGACGATAGTTCCCGCAGCACCTCTAGTACGCTGGCACCTCTTATCTTGGGTGCCAGCGTACTAGAGGTGCTGCGGGAACTATCGTCATTATACTGGCAGCACTTGAGCTAAGTATCAGTTCACTTATCTAATTTGGAAGTACATGTGTTGTAGTATATGCGTTGTATATAGCGTATTCTTTTTCCAGAGTGAGAAATTTTGAATCCCCTGATGAACCCTAGAATTGTACGGGGGAAACGCGTCGGGATAGCTGGGATTTAAAGGTGTTTATACACGCATGTAGTGACATTGTCTGTCATTAAAGCGGAGCCGCTCTTTATCGGGGCGATTACTCCACTGGCAGATAGTGTACAGTATGCTGTATCATCTAGGTATGTAGTGGTAATATATAGGGGTTTAGATATTAATATTTTAAATAGTCTAGTAAAAGTTATGTTTTAACAGGGATCATTATTTGCAGTGATATATTGGTACAAATCCTCTGTTCATATAGAATTTGTAGTATTTCTTTCCTCTCTCTAGTCAAAGAAAGGTCTATTTATGTACAGCGTTGTGAGTAGCTAAAATGTAAAGCTTTTGCCTCCAGGCACAAGGGTCCTAAGTTCAAATCCCTGTAGGAACCAAACCTGTGGGTTTTTTTTCTCTCTTTATTAATGCACAAACCTGATTGAGGTTTCTTTTTTAATTTATTTACACTGTTTGACTAATTACTAAGGAGAACAGAGGACGGGAGTAGAATGACAGCACCTGGGGTTGAACACTCGCTCAACAGTGAGTGTGTGTGATTACTAAGGAGTACAGAGGACGGGAGTAGAATGACAGCACCTGGGGTTTGAACACTATGTAGCTGCCTGAGAGGAGAGGTGATGTCTGAGCGTGTGCAACCAGGACTGAGGAGCTCTCAGCCCTGGTCATATCCCCTGGAGATGAGCTGTAAACAATGGATCACTAAAGGAGCAGCTAAAACAAAAACGGTGCAGAATTTTTAATAATAATAAATGGTGAAAATGTTTGTTATTTCATTTGCAAGCTTCGCACGTCAATTTTACTTCGTGGCAAAACCCATTTAATATTCCTCACAGTTCTGGGTTTGTTACAGCTGTATGCGGTCTGGATAATTCATAGGTATCACAAGTCTTTCTTGATATAGTGATAGCTTAAAGGGGTTGTCCATATCATATAAAAAAATTAATATAGTGCTCTAGGGGCAGCTATTAACACAAAAAAACTTATACTCACCTCCTTCCGGTCCCTAGTTCTGGCACCAGCTCTCTCTGGACCATCTGAATTGAGACGTCACCGCTGCAGTCGCTGATTGGCTGCAGTTGTCACCTGCCTCTTCTTACATCACCATTCATAGTTTTTCCCTTCCAATTGGTGGTGTAAATAAGAGGCACGTGACCGCTGCAGCCAATCAGCAACTGCAGCCGCGTCGTCCCTGTTTAGAAGTGACGGCATGTCAACAGAGGACCAGGGAGAGCTAGGGACCGTGGAGAGGTGAGTATAAGTTTTTTTGTTTTAATGGGACCCCTATAGCATTATATTATTTTTTTATATGACATAGACAACCCCTTTAAAACATAGAAGGCCTATTTTGTCAATATAGTCTAACTGTAAAACTGTCTTTGTTGTCCATAGCAACCAGTCAGAGCTCATAGTGACCAATCAGAGCTCATAGCAACCAGTCAGAGCTCATAGCAACCAGTCAGAGTTCATAGCAACCAATCAGAGCTCATAGCAACCAATCAGAGGTAAAAGCAACCAGTCAGAGCCCATAGCAACTAGTCAGAGCCCATAGCGACCAATCAGAGCTCATAGCAACCAGTCAGAGCTCATAGCGACCAATCAGAGCTCATAGCAACCAGTCAGAGCTCATAGCAACCAATCAGAGCCCATAGCAACCAATCAGAGCTCATAGCAACCAATCAGAGCTCATAGCAACCAGTCAGAGCTCATAGCAACCAATCAGAGCTCATAGCAACCAGTCAGAACCCACAGCAACCAATCAGAGCTCATAGCAACCAATCAGAACCCATACCAGCCAATCAGAGCTCATAGCAACCAATCAGAGCTCATAGCAACCAATCAGAGTGCAGGTTTAATTTTTTAAACTGCTCTGGAAAAATGAAAGCTGTGCTCTAATTGATTACTATGGGCTCTGATTGGTTGCTATGGGCTCTAATTGATTGCTATGGGCTCTGATTAGTTGCTATGAGCTCTGATTGGTTGCTGTGGGCTCTTATTGGTTGCTATGAGCCCTGATAGGTTGTTGTGGGCTCTGATTGGTTGCTATAAGCCCTGATTAGTTGCAGTGGGCTCTGATTGGTTGCTATGAGCCCTGATTGGTTGTTGTGGGCTCTTATTGGTTGCTATGGGCTCTGATTAGTTGCTATGAGCTCTGATTGGTTGCTATGGGCTCTGATTGGGTGCTACTGGCAACAAAGACAGTCTTACTGCTACTAGACAGTTTTCATAAATGAGGCCTATTGACTGCATAAACAAAAAGACTGTTGCCCATAGCAACCAATAAAAGCCCGTAGCAACCAATCAGAGCACGGCTTTCATTTTTCCAGAAAAGTATAGGAGATGAAAGCTGAGCTCTGATGGGCTGCTATAAGCTCTGATTGGTTGTTATAGGCTCTGATTAGTTGCTATGAGCTCTGATAGGTTGCTATGGGCTCTGATTGGTTGCTGTGGGCTCTGATTAGGTGCTACTGGCAACAAAGACAGTCTTACTGCTCCTAGACAGTTTTCATAAATGAGGCCTATGGACTGCATAAACAAAAAGACTGTTGCCCATAGCAACCAATCAAAGCCCGTAGCAACCAATCAGAGCTCGGCTTTCATTTTTCCAGAAAGTATGGCCTCGTTCACACGGCTTATTTTCCCGCGGATTGGCGCCGTACTGCGCGCCGGATTTGCCCCTGCATTTACGGCGCCAATCCGCGGCAGCAATTACGGTAATCCACTGCTCTCATAGAGAACAGTGGAATCCGTCGCTCCTCCCCGCTCGGCGAATCCGCCGCGGGGGGAGAAAGTGACATGCACATTATTCACACGCGCCGTAGATAATGCATTGTCTATGGGGCCGGGAGCGGCGCCCCCGCCGCGCTCCGGCCCCGCCTCGTCCGCCCCTTATTCAGGCGGATTTGTGAGCTCAATACGGCTCACAAATCCGTCGGGAATAAGCCGTGTGAACACGGCCTATAGGATATGAAAGCTGAGTTCTGATTGGCTGCTATGAGCTCTGATTGGTTATGACCTCTGATGGGTTGCTATGGGCTCTGATTGGTTACTATGAGCTCTGATTGGTTGCTATGGGCTCTGGGTCACCCCTGTATATGGACAGGCGGCCCTGGACCTGTCCTGAGAACAAGCCTGAAAACAAAACTTTATTGAACAAACATAGAGCAATAAGAACTTTACATGTCTGGTATCCCCATAACCCTAACGATCAGTACAATACATTTAACTATTTATGGTACTAATAATATGTTGAGGATTTCCCATAATGCCCTGGCGCCCCGTGCTATTAATGATTATAATTGTTAGATAGGATATAATAGCTGGAGTGAGGTGTGATACCCGCATCCATAAGGCGCTGAGGGGGGATAATCTGTTTTTTTGGCACTGGGGCAGCTGCACTTATTTCTGTTTTTGTGATTACAAGTGTTCTGACATATGGCGAGAGCGGCAGAACGCGCGCTGCAGCCAGTTCTCCGTGTCCGTCCCTTGCAGCTCCAGCACATCTGATGGTATCTCCATGAGCCCTGGCACCCTGACGACGGCCCGCGTGGGCATTACGTTCCGGTCATGCCAAATCGACTTTGGCTCATAATGAACATAAACAAGATAAAGAGAAGACGTTTGTTTCCAGCCTCTTACTAATCAGCTGGTAATGACATAAGAGGCGCGGATGACAGGCTCTGCTTGGAGAGAACAAGGGGGGACACACACGGCGCCCCCCGAATAGTCCTCTAGGTTTTCCTTCATGGAATAGATATCAACGTGTGCATACAAACAGCTTATCGCTGCCAAATATAACAGAGTCCCGAGCTAGAGAGCAGCGATCTGTGCAAACGCAGAGGATTTGCACCATTTGGGGAGAGTTTATCGTAGGACAAAGAAGCTGAAAGAGGCTCTTTGTGGTGAGAAAATATAAAGGCTTATAATGGGCCGAGGGGGGCAAAGAGCCGTGATGTTGTATAATATCACATAAGGCTATGTCTACACAGCTCAGGTTTTTGGTCTATTTTCGTATCTACAATCCTCAGAAAATCTGACTGTAACCCGTGTAGCATAGACAGCAATAAAAAAAGTGCTGTAGTCTATGCAACACGGAATTTTAGAGGAATCCAGCGGATTTTCAAACCTGTCAGATCTTCCGCTGGATTGTCGTTGGATTTCCTTACATTGAATGTAAGGGGGCGACGGCAAATCCAAAAACCAACCACGGGCTGCCAGCTCTCCCGTGCTTTGGGAGTAGGCGCTCATCAGCACGACTTCCAAAACACCAAGCGTATTGCGGCGCGTACTGTACGCACCGCAATTACGCCATGTGAACATACCCTTAGGACCGTGCTGTGCTACCACTTGCCATTTGGATCCTGGCAGCAGCTGTGATGTGGATAGTCAAGTAGCCTTAGGCTATGTCTACACAGCAATGTTAAAACGGCGTCCAAAATCCGAAAATCGACCGCGGTTTTCAGCACAAATCTGCGGCAAAAACCATAGTCTGGTGATGTTAAAATGGCAGCGGATTTCGGTACATTCAATGTACAGGGCCGACGGCAAATCCGAAAACTGCGGTTTTCGGCACAAATCTGTGTCCGGTCTGTGTCGGATTTTGGATGCCGTTTTAACATTGCTGTGTAGACAGAGCCTAAGACTACTTGACTATCCTCATCACAGCTGCTGCCAGGATCAAAATGGCAAGTGGTAGCACAGCACGGTCCTATGGGTATGTTCACACGGCGTAAATTCGGCGCACATTTTGCCGCGTATTTGTGCTCTAATACGGGCGAGATGTGCGCCGAAATTATTCATAGAGAACTATGGATTACGTCTCCTCTCCCCGATCGTATTGTACGCGCGGGGCGATAAGTGACATGTCAATTACTTGCGACAAATACGCGCCATGAATAATGAATGTCAATGGGGCCGGCGGGCTAACACGCGCGTTCTCCCGAAAGACACGATGTACTGCGGCGTGTACTATACATTCGGTGAACATACCCTAAGGTATACGCCGGGTGTTTTGGGAGTCGTGCTGACCAGCGTGTACTCCCGCGGCGCAGGGTGGCTGGCAGCCCACCGACACCATTGATATGCATTACTCGCGGCGCGTAATCGCCTCGAATAATTGACATGTCACTTATCTCCCCGTGCATCCAATACGATCGTATTGTACGCGTGGGGGGACGAGGCGGAATCCATAGCCCTCTATGAGAGCTATGGATTACCGTAATTGCGGCGCGTATAACGCGCAATAAGCGCCGAAATGCGCGCAAAAATAAACCGTGTGAACATGGCCTAACACGTTGGCTGCATTTGTTTACTTGCCATGCTTATACTTGGACTCTCTTCATGTCTGTATTCATCTGCATGGTTCTGAAATAAAGTCCATTGAAGTTCAATTTAAAGCACCTGGATTAGGATTACCTCTGTTGAAATCCAGGTTCAAACCACAGCTGAATTCACAGCATTCAAGCGGTATATACGCAACAGAAATCTAATTTTACAGTGCTAAATAATACCGCCATACAGTGCTCATATTAAGCTGCTACAGTATCTCACATAATTAAGTACAACCCTCACATTTTTGTAACTTTTGTATTATATCTTTTCATGGGGCAACTCTGAAGATCTCACACATTACATTGTACCAAAGTAGTCAATGAACAGCTTGTATAAAAGTGTAAATTTGTGTAAAATAACTCAACACACAGCTATCAATGTCTAAACCGTTGGCAACAAAAGTGAGTACACCCCTGAGTGAAAATTGACAAATTGTGCACAATTTTCCATCTTCCCTCCGCAGTGTCATGTGAATTGTCAGTGTTACTTAGGCTAGGATCACACGGCTTAACTGCGGGACGTAATTACGCCCTGCAATTATGCCGTGTGGACGGGGGCGGGAGCGGGGGTGTGAGCGGGGGGCCGGCACTTCACCGGCCCATTGACTTGCATTACCAGCAGCGCGTATACGCCGCTAGAAAGTGACATGTCATTTATCTCCCCCCGCAGCGGATTCGCCGAGTGGAGAGAGGAGACGTAATCCATAGCTCTCTATGAGAACTGTGAATTACCGTAATGAATGGGCCGTTTTCAGCCCGTAATTTGCGTACTTCGGCGCGTAATAACGGACCGAAATACGGGCCATTTTAAGCCGTGTGAACATGGCCAAAGTCTCAGGTGTGAATGAGGAGCAGGTGTGTTAAATTTGGTGTTATCGCTCTCACACACTCTCATTCCGGTCAATTGAAGATCTACATGACACCTCATGGCAAAGAACTGTCTGAGGATCTGAAAAAAAATGATTGTTTCTCTACATAAAGATGGCCGAGCCTACAATAAGATTGCGAGCACCCTGACACTGAGCTGTAGCACAGTGGTCAAAACCCTCCAGCGCATTAACAAGACAGGTTCCACTCCGAACAGGCCTTGCCATGGTCGACCAAAGAAATTGAGTGCACGTGCTCAGCATAATATCCAGAGATTGACTTTTCAAAATAGAAGTAAGAGTGGTGCCAGCATTACTGCAGAGGTTAAAAGGGTGGGGAGTCAGCCTGATACTGCTTAGATCATACACTGCACACTGCATTAAATTGGTCTGCATGGCTGTCGTCCCATAAGAAAACCTCTTAAAATTTTTTGGGGTTTCCCAAAAAAAATTTAAAATTGGCCCCTTTTTTTTAAAATTTTTTTGGGGGGCCCAAATTTTTTTTCCCCCCCCCGGGTTTTTTTTTGGGGGGGGGGCCCCCCCCTTTTTTGGGGTTTTTTTTAAAACCCTTAAAAAAAAATTGGGGGGGGCCAAAAGGGGGGGGGGGGGGCCCCCCCGGGCCCTTTTTTTAAAGGGGTTTTGGGGAAAAAAACCCCCTTAAAAATTTTTTTTTCCCATTTTGGGGGGGCCCCCCCCCAAAAAAAAATTTTTTGGGGCCCTTTTCCCGGGAATTTTTTTTCCCCCAAAAAAAAAAAGGGTTTTTTTTAAAAAAAAAAATTCCCATTTCGGGGGGGGGGGGGGAAAAAGGGTTTTTAAAAAAAAAATTTTTAAAAACCCCCGGGAAAAAAATTTTAAAAAAAAAAAAATTGCCCAAAAAAAAAAAAAATTTTTTTTAAAAAAAAAAAAAGGGGGCCCTTTTCCCCCCCCCGGGGGGAAAGGGGGGTTTTTTTTTGGGGGGGGGGGGGAAAAAAGGGGGGATTTTTTTTGGGGGAAAAGGGAAAGGGGGGGGGGGTTTTTTGGGGGGTTTTTTTTGGGGGAAAAAATTTTAAAAAAATTAAAAGGGGGGGTTTGGGGGGTTTTTTTTTTAAAAAAAAAAAATTTGGGGGTTTTTTTTAAAAAAAAAAAAAATTTTTTTTTAAAAAGGGCGGAAAATTTTCCCAAAGGGGGGGGAAAAAAAAAAGGGGGGGGGGGGTTTTTTTGGGGGTTTTGGGGATTTTTTTTTTTTAATTCGGGGGGGTTTTTTTTAATTTAAAAAAAAACCCCGGGTTTTTGGGGGGGGGAAAAAGGGGGGGTTTTTTTTTTTAAAAAAAAATTGGGGAAAAAATTTTTAAAAATTTAAAAAAATTTGGGGGCCCCCTTTTTGGGGGCCCAAAAATTTTGGTTTTTTTTTAAAAAAACCCCTTCCGGTTTTTTTTTTCCTTTTTTTTCCAAAAGGTTTTTTGGGAAAAAAAACGGTTTTTTTTAAAAAAACTTTTACCCCTAAAAAAAAGGAAAAAAAAACCCCCCCCCCAAACCCTTTTTTTTTGGGGGGAAAAAAAAAAAACCCCGTTTTTAAAACCCCCCCCCAAAAAACCCCCCTTTTTGGAAAATTTTTTTCCCCCGGAAAAAAAGGGGCCCGGGGGTTTAAAAAAAAACCCCAATTTTTTTCCCCCAAAAATTGCCCTTTTTTTAAAACCCCGGGGGCCCCTTTTTTTTTTTTTTTTTTTAAAAAAAAAAAAAAAGAGGAAAAAAAAATTTTTTTACCCCCCCAAAACCCTTTTTCCCCAAAAAAAACCCCCCGGGTTTTTTTAAAAATTGGGGGGGGTTTTTTTCCCCCGGGCCCAAAAACCCGGGAAAAAACCCGAAAAAAAAAAAAAAAATTTTTTACCCGGGGGGGTTTTTTTTCCCAATGGGGAAAAAAAAAATTTGGGGGAAAGGGGTTCCCTTGCCCCCGGGGAAATTTTTTAAAACCCCTTTAAAAAAACCAAAAATTTCCCCCCCCCCCCAAACTTTTTTTTTTTTTAAAAAAAAAAGGGGCCCAAAACCCCCAAAAAATCCCGGGGGGCCTTTAAAAAAAGGGGGCCCGGGGGCCCCCCTCTTTTTTTTTTCCCCCCCCGGGAATGGGCCCCTTTTTTTTTTTTTTTAAAAATTTTTTTTCCTTGGGCCAAAAAAAAAATTTTTTTGGGGGGGTTTAAAATTTCCCCCAAAAAAGGGGGGTTTTCCCCCCCCAAAAATTTTTTTTTGGGGAAAAAAAAAAAAAAGGGGGGGGGGGGGTTTTTTTTTTGGGGGTTTTTCCCAAAGGGGCCCCCGGGGCACTTTTAAAATTTTTTTTGGGGGTTTTTGGGGGGGAAGGGGGGGGGCCCCCCTTTAGGGAAAAAAAAAAAACCCCCCCCTTTTCCCCCCCCTTTTCCCCCCCCCTTTTTTGGGAAATTTTTTAAAAAAATTTTTTGGGGGAAAATTTTAAAAAAAAAAAAATTTTTTCCCAAAGGGGCCGGGGTTTCATTTTTTTTTTTGGGGGGGCCCCGGGCCCCCCCAAAAAAAGGGGCCGGGGGGGAAAAAAAAAACCCCCCCAAAAAAAAAAAAAAATTTTTTTAAATTTTTAAAAGGGGAAAAAAAACCAAAAAAATTTAAAGGCACTTTATGAACAGATCCTAAATTATTTAAAAAAATTTTTTTCCCCCCCCTTTAAAAAGCAACCCTCTTCTCCATGTATCGACTGTGACAACCCCAAACACCCCCCCGGGCACCTCAAACCCCCCCCCTCAAAAAAAAATCCACTTTTTTAAAAACCCCGGCTTTGCGTCCCAAAAAATAGGTTGGGGGAAAAAAGGCCCCCTAAAACACCTCATTGCCCCGTCGTCCCCCTCCACCAAAAAGGGTTTACCCTTTTTTAACCATGAAATTTTTTTAAAAGAAAGTTTTTTGTTTTATTGGGGTAAAGCCACATTTGCTGTAAAAAGTTTTTAAAAAGGGCTTGGGAAAGTAAAAAATTTTTTTCTATAACCTTTCGAATGACATCAATGCAAAGTGTCTCGCATTAGGAATTCTGCGGGGATGGAACCATTGGCTCATCATCCGTCTTCTTGGAGGAGAGTTTGGTTTTCCCATGTTTGTATTTCACGCTATATAAAATTTTTCACTTTAAAAGATGAACCCCGGCCCCTTTTTAAAAGGAGCATCCTGATAGAGAAGCATCTGCTCCCTGGTCCGCCGCCATGCCCCCAAGCTTCCCCTCCTGCGGGGTCTCCTTTTGGGCCGTCGTCTTCAACCCCCCCTCCCATCGTCCCCCATATTAACCCCCAAAGGATTTCCTTTTCCCAATTTCCAGGTTTTAAAAAACAACTTAAATTTTCAACCCCCCTCCCCCCCAGCCATTTAAAAAAAGGGTTAAAACCTTTCAGGTTAAAATCCTGAACGTCTTCACATCCCACAGCCAAAAAAACCCTTTTGGGTTGAAAATACAGGGAAAGGGGCAAGGGGGTCGCAAATGTGAAAAAAACGGAATAAAAATCCTCCAATTTGGGCCCCCCTACTTAAAAAATTGGGGGTCAAATTGGGGGGGTTTTGTTTTTGTTTTTTTTTTATATCACGGGAAAAAAAACTTTTCTTTGGGATTTTAAATGTAATTTTGGGTTTTAAATGAAAGTCCCGGGATAATTTAAAGAGTTGGAACCCTAAATCCCTTTTCTTTAAACCTTTTTTGTTTTTTAAAATTTTTTTCTTCCTCCTTTTTCTGCTCTCACAGCATAGCAACAAAGTTCAGTTCTAAACGCCCAACCCGGCCCTTTTTATCCGAGGGGGTTTTCCCCTAATTTTTCCTTTTTAAAGGTTTGGGGTTTTTTCGGCTAATTTTGGGGGGTTTTTTTTTTAAAAAAAGGGGGGGGCCCCCCGCTGCTTTACCCCCGGGGAGGGAAAATTTTTTGTTAATTTTTTTTGGTATAAAGGGTTTATTTTTGGGGGGGGTTTTTTTATTGTTTTGGGGATTTTATACCTAATAAAATTACCTTAAAAAGTGGAAAATTTTTTTTTTTGTTGGGGGGGGTTTTTTTGGGGTTTTTCTTTTTTTCTTGGGGTTTGGGGGGATTTAAATTTTTTTATCTGGGTTTTAAATATTTTGGGGTTTTTTTTATTTAAAGGGGATTAAAGGGTTTTTTTTTGGGGGGTTTTTTTCTGGGGGGGGTCTTTTAAAATTTTATTTTTTTAATTTTTCGTTTGGGTGGGTTTAAAAAATTTTTTTTTTATTTTTTGGGGGGGTTTTTAAAAATTTTTTTTTTTTTCGGGGAAAAGGGGTTTAAATTTTTTTCTAAAAAGGGTTTTTTTGGTTTTTTTTGGTTTATTTTGGGGTTGGGGTTTTTGGGGGTTTTTTTTTTGGGTTTAAGGGGAATTTTTTTTTATATTTTTTTTATTTTTTGGGTTTGGGGTTTTGGGGGGTTTTTTTTATTTTTAAATCGTAATTATATTTAAAAATTTTTTTACTATTTTTTTTTATTTTAATTTTTTTGTTTAAATATTTATATTATTTTTTATTTTACTTGTAATTATGTTTAAATATTTATATTATTTTATGTATTTTACTCGTAATTATGTTTAACTATTTATATATTTTTATTTGTTTTTATTATTATGTTTAAAATGTATATTTTTAATTTTTAATTTTGTTTTATGTTTTATTTATTTTTTAAAATTTTTTTTTAAGTTTTTGTTTTTTTATTTGTTTAAAAAAATTTTTATATTTTTTTTTTGTTTTTTTTAATTTTTTTATTTTTTTAAATATTTTTTTTACATATTTTTATTTTTTATGGCTTTTATTAAAATTTGAATATTTATTTAATTTTTTTTACATTTATGTTCTGATATTTCAATTTGCTATAAATTCTTAGTGAAATTCCATTAATCTAGCATCCAGTAATTCAGAAGGAGCAATAGATTTTGGCACAGAACTGCAATATAAAAAGAAAAATTTTTCCCAAAAACCCCCGCAAAATAATAATTAAAAAAAAAGGAAAAATTTTCTAGCCGTTAAAATTTTTTGGGTTTAGGATTGTTCATAAAGGCAGCTTTGGGCCAAAATTTGGGTGCGCTTTAATGAGCTTTAAACCCTTTTGAAACCCGCCAAAACCTTTATAATTTTTTGATTTTACCCTTTGGGGGGGTGTCCCTGCCCTTAGGAAATGCCCCAAAAGGGGCTGACAAAGTATTTTCAGGGAAAAAGCCCTCTGAAAAACTGGAAAGGGGGAACCCCCCGTGACAGATTCATGTTACATTTCAAAAAGAATAACAAAAGGGAAAAACCCCGGGGTATTTAAAAAAGAAGAGGGCTCCAGAATTTTTAAATTTTACAGGGGGAACCCCAGGGGTTTCCCGAACCAGACCCCGGGCCCGCAGAGGTAAAGGCCTCTTTAAAAGGGATAGGGTTTCCAAAACTTTTAGAAAATTTAAAAAAAAAGATTTTTAAGGGGAAAAATTGCATGGAAAACGCCCATTTTGTCGGGGTGCCCCGCCCCCCAAAAAGGGCCCAACCACTCCCCCCTAAAGCATAACCTTTGGAAAAAGCCCCCGGGGAAAAAGCCCTTATGCCAGGAAATTTGCCCCCCCCATAACCAAGGTTTAAAAAATTTCCCCTTTAGCAGGTTAAAATGCCCCCCTTGAAACCAAGGATTTAAGGAGTGCCCCCCCCTAGCCCAGGTAGATGCCCCCTTTTAGCCAAAAAAGGGGAAGGGGTGCCCCCCTTTTTTAGCCAGGTAGATGATCCCCCTTTTTTACCAAGGTAGATGCCCCCCTTTTTTAGGGAGGGAAGCCCCCCTTTTTAGCCAGGGAATGCCCCCTTTTTTAGCCCCGGTAGTGCCCCCCTGGTTTTAGCCGGTAATGCCCCGGCCCACCCCCTTTTTTACCCCCCGTAAGGGGTTTCCCCCCTTTTGGGAGCCCCCCGGAAGGGTGCCCCCTCGTTGCCAGGTAGACCCCCCCCCCCCATTTGGGAAAACCCCCGGGGAAGGGGCCCCCTTTGTTGCCCCGGTATGGGCCCCCCCATTTAAAATAGGGGCCCGGGAGCCCCCTTTCCTTTTTGGCCCGGGAGACCCCCCATTTTTAGGCCCCGGGAGTGCCCCCCTTTGCCAGGTAAAAAAGCCCCCCCCGGGCCCTAAAAATAATACAAATAAAAAAAATAAAACCACTTACCCCCACCCGGGTCCTGAAGGGTCCCGGGCACCCCCGGCCCACTGATTTTGTTTTCACGTGGGAGGGGGGGTGAGGCCGCCCCGCGGGCACTTCCCCTGCAACTGAAGGGGGGTTTTACAAACCCCCACCGGCGGGGTGTAAAACCGGGGAGAAGGGGGGAGGGGGAAATCCCTCCGCCTTTCTCCCTGTACTTTCTGAATGATTTCGTAAATCTTGCGCCGTGGGCCCCCTTTAGCGGGGCCCCCCCGCCAAAAAACGGGGGAGTTGGCATGTATGGGTTTTAAAGGGGGGTCTCACTACATTGTTCCTCTTACCCCAGTCCGTTTTCTTTTTTTTCCCCTTTGAATTCAGGGGCGTTTAACTGGCTTTCCAAAAGGCGGGAAAGAAGCCAGGGCCCGTATCTATTTTGACAGGCTAGTTTCAGGGGAGATTGGGAAAAGGTCCCGTAGTATTGGGGCCAGGGCGGTTTCGGGTTATAAAAAGTTATCGGTTAGGGGGGCACCGGGGGTTTGGACAAAATTTGGGGGTTGGGGTTGGGTTTTTGGGAAGATCTCCTTTTCCCCTTTTTCTTTGGGATTGTTAAGAAAATTACCCAATTTTTTTCGATAACCGGGGGGGCCCCCTCCGAGGGCCCGCCCTTATTACCAAAAGCCCCAAAACTTTTCCTTTATGAAAAAGAGGTGGTTGGCACTTCCCCCCATATACATTAATGTGGTTTTACCGTTTTTGGGCCAATTTGCAATTTTTCGGTGTAACGGGGGGAAATTCCCATTTTTGTCTATGGGGAGGTTTTTCCCACCACCCCTTTACCAAGAAACCACCAGGATATGCCATCATTGTCTGTTTGGTGCGGGGCCCCAGAGGGGGGAAACCCATCCCAAATTTTGGTGCAGCCCACCTCCAGGGAACCCGCAAACCCAAACAGACAATTTATGGGTACCCAAAAATTTTTACCCTTTTATTGTTTTAAAGTGGGAATACCCCATTTTTAAAAGGGGGTTGGGCTTTACTACAATTTATTTATCTTTTCCCCGTCCTGTTTTCTTTGGTTTTAAAATTTTGGAATTTTCCCGGGGGTGTTTTTCTGGTTCCCACGGCGCAGTAGAAGCCAAAGGGCTGTACTATAGCCCCCGGGGTGGGATTAAACATGAGAATCAAACTTGGGGTTTTCTATAGCAACCCGTTTCTGGGCCCCATTTCCTGGGAGATGGAAAAAAGGTTTTGTTTCTTACAACCAATGCGGCACCATCAGGAGAGACAGGGAAAAGGTCTTTGCAAAAGCAAACCCGTGCTGGCAGTAACAGGGGGAGATGGAACAGGGCGTAGCTTTAGGGAACCATGCTGGCAGCCCTTTTTGGAGAGTTTTAACGGGGGGTTGCTTGGCGAAGGGGGGGGTTTAAAAGCCCGCCCCCTCAAAAGGGGTATCTGGAATAAGGGTTTTGGCACTTGGGTTTGGGCAATTTGAAAGGGGGAATTTTTTGCGATTTTCTAAAAAACAAAAAATTTTGTTGGTTTTGGTTTTTAAAAAATTTTCCCCAATTTTATTCAAAATAAAAACAATTAAACAATAGGTCCCTTTTTGATGACCATTCCTTTTAAATTCCGCCCCTTTCCTTGGTTGCCCATTTTCTATCCTCTTTGTTTTTCATACAAAAAAAAACCCCGAATGCAGGGGTTTTTTTTTTTTTAAGGGGAAATTTTACAGGGGGGTTTTAATGTAGAATTTGATGCAGATTTTTTTTTTGGACCCCCCACATTAAAAATCCACGTTCAATTTTTTAACTCCCAAAGATTTCAGTGGACAGTCCATGCTGTAGTTCACACAGCGCGGATTTTCTACATCACAGATATCAAACCCATTGTAAGGGGGGAAAAAATAAAAACATGCTTCCCCCCCATTATCCGCCCAGCCGGATTGGCCCCGGGTTGCCCCCCTTTTAAATTTTTGGGGAAAAAAAAAGGACTTTGCAGGGGAAAAGCGCATCCCCAAAAGACAAAATCCTCTGCAGAACTCAAAGGTCTTATTGCCTCAGATTTCTTTTGGCCCAGGGAAAAAACCAAAAAATTTATTTTACCTTGGTTTGGGTTAAATTCCCTGGGGGAAAATTTAAATTTTTCGGGAAAAGGGGGGTTTTTTTTATTGGGGGGGTTTGGGGGGGTTTTTGATTTTTTAAATGTTTGTTTTAAAAACCCGGGGTTGAGGTTTTGGGGGGGAAAAAAAATTTTTTCCTTTTGGGGGGTTAAAGGGGAAAGGGATTGGGGTGGGGGGTTAAAAGGGGTTTGAAAAAAAGGGGGGTTTATTATTTTTAAAAAAGGGAAAAGGGTGTTTTGGGGGGGATAAAGGGTTTGGGGGGGGAAAATTTTTTTTGGGGGCTTTTTTAAAAGTTTTCTGGGGAAGGCTTGAACTTAGGCGTATTTTGAATAAAGGTGGGAATTTTGGGTTTTTGGGAGGGGGAATGTAAATTTTGGGGTGGGTTAAAAGGGTTTTGGTTCCTTTTTTTTTGTGGGAAAAAATTATGGGGGTCGGAGGAGAAAGGTTGTTTTTTGGGGTTTTAAAAATTTTTAGGTACACCTGGGCGAGCGCGGCCCGGCTTTTCCCGTCCCCACTTTTTATCTGGTTTTAAATGGGGGAAGAAGCTTTCAAGGCCCGGGGTAAAATTTGTTTGGGGGGGTTTTTTTCCCTTTTTTACAGTTTTTAGTTTGGGTTTTTTTGAAATGAAAAATTTTCCCCTCCAACCCTTTTGCCCCGGCTCTGTGCTCTGGCTGTTCCTCCTCTCTTAAACTCGCAATTTCTTTGTTTAAAAATTTTCTTCTTAGCAAAAAGGCAGGTCCTTTGGGAAAACCCCTTTTAGCTTGTTTCCCCCAAAAAAATTTTTAAAAAAAATTTAAATGAAAAAGCATAGGGACTTAGGGTTTTTCTTTAAAATTTAATTTGTTTGTAATCCGGGGAAAAAGGTATATTTTTAATGTAACTCCCGACAAAGGTTTTTTTTTTAGTTTTTTGGGGTACTGCAGGGAAAGGGGTTTTTACATTTGTTTTGCTTTTGTCCCCTTAAAAAAGATTTTTACTTAGTTTCACCCCTTAGCTGCTTTTGGCCCTGGGTGGGGAAATTGTGTTCCCCCCAAAAACTATCTGTTTGGGGAAATAGAACTACAAGTTTCCAGCTTTCCCCCCCGTCGCTATTTTTTAACTAGGGGTTTAAAAAAAGTTCAAACGGGTAAATCGGGGGGGCTGCCCTTTTCCATGTTTTAAAAGGGTAAAAACTCAAAACGCTGACCCTCCTTTCCCTAATGAATACAAAAAAACCCCCTTTTGAGGGCCCCAACCCCCTTTTACCGGGGGTAGGAATGGGAAAATTTTTACAAATACCTTAATTTCCTGAACTTGCTTTTAGACCCCCCCCCGGCCGGGACCTGTTTAAGGACCCCATTTCAGCTTAAAAAAATTGTCCCGTTCCGGGAAATCTTCCCCCAATAAAAGAGGGAGTCCTCGGCCAGGAAACCCATCTCTCCCCTTGAGAGGGTTTTCCTTTTGTATAATCAGACAAATAAAGAAAACAAAGGGCCCTTTTTAATTTCTTCATTCCCCTTTTATTGCGCGTACAGAAAAAGTAAAAAATTTTGTCAATTTCCAAAAATGAAAAACACAGCTGGTGGGGGGTGAAACCCCTTTTTTTTTAAATCTTGGGGAAGGACCCAACCAAAACATAGGGGGAACCCCTTTTAAAAGTTTTAAAAAACCCATTGGTTTCTTTTGTTTCACTTTTTTTTGACAGTTAAGGTTTCACCCCCTCTATTTTTAGGCTTTGATGAATATTTTTTACTTGCTGTTTAGTGAAAAAAAGCATCTTGTTAAAATTAGGGCAAGTCCCCAAGGGACGGGTTTTTTGGGGGGTTTGCGGTTTTTCCGACCCCTGAAAAAACCGGCCGTAAAAATTAGCGCAATTGTCTCTATGGAAAAACCCGGTCAGGCCCCCGTCTCCACTGCCCCTGGGTTTTCCCGTCGGGGTTTTGCCCCGGCGGTCCCCCGGAAACAAAAACATTGGGGCAAGCCAAACTTTCGTCTTTCCCGGGCGGGGGGGTTTTGCTTTTCAATGGAAAAGGGCCCCATCGCAGGAGAAAAAAACCGCCCCCCCCCCCCCTCCCCGCGGCCGTGGGGACGGGCGCAAAACAGGACAAATACCGGCCGGCAAACCGGCCGGTATTTGTCCTATGCCGTGTGAACGCAGCCTTACAGAGGCTAAAAACCTAACCCTGATAGATACTGCAACAGGCCAAGCATTGGTGTCAGATAAACATGATCACATCCAAGCAGGTTGCCATTCCCTGACAGCAAGTGGAAGTCTTTCTGCTAATTTCATTATGAAATTAGTAGATTTCAAATAAATAATGCAAACCCGAATACATGACTTTCATGGCCAACTACTGCTCTCTAGCTTATCAATGCAAATTGTTAAATGGATGTTCCCACCATAGACTTTGATGACATATTGATAGGAGATGGCATGAAAGTGTGACAGGTGTTGATCCCACCTCTAGGGTCCACACCTATCTCGGGAACGGGGCCCGCGAAAGTGTCGGCTCAGAATGCAGATCTAGTAACGCATGGACATGACTCTCCTTTCTGCTCTGTGGGAGTTCCCAGTACAGGGGAGCGCTGTGTTCTCCATTCTGGTCTATGGGAGTTCCCAGTACAGGGGAGCGCTGTATTCTCCATTCTGTTCTATGGGAGTTCCCAGTACAGGGGAGCGCTGTGTTCTCCATTCTGTTCTATGGGAGTTCCCAGTACAGGGGAGCGCTGTGTTCTCCATTCTATTCTATGAGAGTTGCCAGTACAGGGGAGCACTGTACTGTAGTATGGGAGTTCCCAGTACAGGGTAGCGCTGTGTTCTCCATTCTGTTCTATGGGAGTTCCCAGTACAGGGGAGCGCTGTGTTCTCCATTCTGTTCTATGGGAGTTCCCAATACAGGGGAGAGCTGTGTTCTCCTCATTCTGTTCTATGGGAGTTCCCAGTACAGGGGAGCGCTGTGTTCTCCATTCTGTTCTATGGGAGTTCCCAGTACAGGGCAGTGCTGTATTCTCTCCAGTCTGTTCTATGGGAGTTCTCAGTACAGGGGAGCGCTGTGTTCTCTCCATTCTGTTCTATGGTAGTTCCCAGTAAAGGGGAGCGCTGTGTTCTCTCCAATCTGTTCTATGGGAGTTCCCAGTACAGGGGAGCGCTGTGTTCTCTCCATTCTGTTCTATGGGAGTTCCCAGTACGGGGGAGCGCTGTGTTCTCCATTCTGTTCTATGGGAGTTCCCAGTACAGGGGAGTGCTGTGTTCTCTATTCTCCTCTATGGGAGTTCCAGTACAGGGGAGCACTGTGTTTCCATTCTTTTCTATGGGAGTTCCCAGTACCGGGGAGCGCGGTGTTCTCTATTCTGCTCTTATGGAGTTCCCAGTTACAGGGGAGCGCTGTGTTCCTTGCTTTTCTGGTTCTATGGGAGTTCCCAGTACAGGGGAGGCTGTGTTCTCCATTCTGTTCTAGGGGAGTTCCCAGTACAGGGGAGTGCTGTGTTCTGCATTCTGTTCTTTGGGAGTTCCCAGTACAGGGGGAGCGCTGTGTTTCCATTTGTTCTATGGGAGTTCCCATTTACAGGGGAGCGCTGTGTTCTGCATTCTGCTCCATGGGAGTTCCCAGTACAGGGGAGCGCTGTGTTCTGCATTCTGCTCCATGGGAGTTCCCAGTACAGGGGAGTGCTGTGTTCTCCATTCCATTCTATGGGAGTTCCCAGTACAGGGGAGCGCTGTGTTCTCCATTCCATTCTATGGAAGTTCCCAGTACAGGGGAGTGCTGTGTTCTCCATTAAATTCTATGTTAGTTTGAAGTACAGGGGAGAGCTGTGTTCTGCATTCTCCTCTATGGGAGTTTCCATAACAGGGGAGCGCTGTGTTCTCCATTCTGTTCTATGGGGGTTCCCAGTACAGGATAGTGCTTTGTTCTCCATTCCATTCTATGGGAGTTTCCATTACAGGGGAGCTCTGTGTTCTCCATTCTGTTCTATGGAAGTTCCCAGTACAGGGGAGCGCTGTGTTTTCCATTCTGTTCTATGGAGTTCCCTACAGGGGAGCGCTGTGTTTTCCATTCTGTTTAGGGAGTTCCCAGTACAGGGGGAGCGCTGTGTTTTCCATTCTGTTCTATGGGAGTTCCCAGTACAAGGGAGTGTTGTGTTCGTCCTTCTCTTCTACGGAAGTTCCCAGTACAGGGGAGCGCTGTGTTCTCCCCATTCTGTTCTATGAGAGTTTCCAGTACAGGGGAGCAGAATGTTCGTCCGTCCTCAGAACTCCCATAGAACAGAATGGAGAGTCGGTTGCAGTCCTGACCAGCTCTATATTATTAGCATACACTTCGGGGGTCACCTACTGAGATAGGTGCGTAACACAGAGGTGAAACCAATACCTATCAGACTTTGATGGCATATCCTATCTTTGTGCCACTAAAGTGGGAAAACCTCTTTAATTTTACTCATTGTAAGTAATACTAATGCACTGTAATAAACCCTCCGTAGGGCCTTAGAGGTGAAACATGACATGGGGAATTTTGGTGTATTTTTCTGTCTGTATCACGCCCCTCCACCTCAGGTCCTGCGTTATACATTATTATTATATAATTTTGGCCGGAGTGTTCCTTTAACCATGGTGAGTTGTTCCCTTCCCTGATGCTCGAGTTCTGATTTGCACTGGTTTGAGATCAGGGTTCTTCAAACGTCGGCTCTCCAGCTGTTTGGAAACTACATCTCCCATCATGCATTTATATAATCTATAACAGTGGGCAGGATGGGAGTTGTAGTTTCCCAACAGCTGGAGGGCCGCAGTTTGAAGACCCCTGGTTTAGATGGTCATTTTTGGTGAGTTGCCGTCAGTCACATCTGATTTTCCCGCACGTTTTATCTGCGCTGACGTCTCAGGTAATTGGTCTGTGAAGGTGACGCTTTGTTTACTCCGTCTTCCTTTTGACAGATTCTAAGATGGATTTTGCAGACGTGAGCAGCTGGGACGACTCTCACTTATTACAGAATCTCCCTTCCTTTTTGGACAAGGGCAGAGATACAGATATTGATACAGATGACATTTTCAGCAAAGAAGGTGCAGTACGTGAAACGATTCACAAATACTAATTTGTATCTAGTCCCTGGTGTCCGAGGGGACCCAAAAAGAGCTCAGCCTCATCAGACACATGATAGGGTAGGGGACTCGGGTGAAGATTTTGTATTTGGGGCTCTTGCACTGCAAGCTTTGCCTCGGCTAAGAAAGCCCCAGGCTAGCTTAGTAGTCTCTGAAAATGTTATATTTCTGCAAAGATCACCATGTTCATGAAAAAACAGACCAAAGAATCAAGTTACAAAACTTCTAAAGCCAAATCACAATCATAACTTGCACATAAAGCAACAGTTCGTGCTCCAGAGGTGCGCTTCTTTGTTAAACTGAGACGTAACATTGGAGCCATAGCCATTTTGGAGGCTACGGGGAACGATCGTTGGTCAACCGCTCCCATGCACCGCATTATACACAGACACCTCCTCGTTCTTTTCCTACTCTTGCTCCAAAATTTGTAATTTTTGTACCCAAAGTCACTTCCCTGTACCTACATGGATTATTGTGCAAGATAAATGTGCACTTACATTCAGGCAGTAATAAAAGCCTATAGTTGACCAATGATTTGGTGGAACACTCTTTGGCACTTGGTGAAGCCCCAAGTTTTGAGTGGTCCATGGACTTCAGTGTTTGGTGCAGCAGTCCCTAATTTTCAGTAGTTTGGTAGAAAATTCCAAGTCTTAGGTGGCTTGATGGAATAGTCCCTAATTGTCAATGGCTTGGGGGAGCAGTCCCTGGTTGTCAGTGGTTAAGTGGAACAGTGCTTGGTTTCCAGTGTTTGGTGGAGCAGTCCCTGGTCTTCAGTGGTTTGGTGGGCAGTCCTTGGTCTTCAGTGGTTTGGTGGAGCAGTCCCTGATCTTCAGTGGTTTGGTGGAGCAGTCCCTGGTCTTCAGTGGTTCAGTCCCTGGTCTTCAGTAGTTTTCGTGGAGCAGTCCTGGTCTTCAGTGGTTTGGTGGGCAGTCCTTGGTCTTCAGTGGTTTGGTGGGGGCCAAGGGGCCTTGGTCTTCAGTGGTTTGGTGGGGGGCCAAACAGTCCCGATCTTCGTTTGGTTTGCGTGGAGCAAGGGGGGGGCCTTTGGGCTTCAGTAGAGTTTTTCGTGGAGCAGTCCCCGGTCTTCAGTTTGGTTTTGGTTGAGGGGGCCGGGCTTCTTTTGGGGGATTTCTTCAGTGGTTTGGTGGAGCAGTCCCTGATCTTCAGTGGTTTGTGGGGGTTGGGAGCAGGGTCCTGGGGGGTCCCTTCAGTGGTTTGGTGGAGCAGTCCCTGGTCTTCAGTGGTTTTCATGGAGCAGTCCCTGGTCTTTAGTGGTTTTCATGGAGCAGTCCCTGGCCTTCAGTGGTTTTCATGGAGAAGTCCCTGGTCTTCAGTGTTTTTAAAGCATGGCTTATTCCTCAATGGTTTGGTGGAGTGGTTACTGCACATAAGTCATTTTAGTGGAGCAGTTCCTGGTCTTCATTAGTATAGAATAGTAGTCCCTTGTTTACCCTGAGAAAGCCTTCATTCTGCAGAGCTGGCAAAAATCATTCATAGATGAACCACACATTGATACCAGTTCCCTGCTGAGCAGAAATGATAAATTACTACATTAAGAAATTGTATTTTATGAATTAATGGATTTCTCTTTTTACCAGGACTCAGTGTTGGAACTCATAATATGGACGATGCTATGAAAGAGGTAAGTTACAGCACTATAGTGATTAGATTCTCGCACATAGGGGACAGTATTATATTAGTTATATTCTTGTACATAGGGGGCAGTATTATAGTAGTTATATTCTTGTACATAGGAGGCAGTATGATAGTAGTTATATTCTTGTACATAGGGGGCGTATTATAGTAATTATATTCTTGTACCAAAAGGGGGCAGTATTATTGTAGTTATATTCTTGTAATTAGAGAGCCCGTTTTTATAGTAGTTATATTTTGACAAGAGAAACAGTATTATTAGTAGTTATATTCTTGTAACATTTGGAGCAGTTTTTTAGTAGTTTTAATTTTTGTTCAAAGGGGTAGTATTATATTTGTTATATTCTTGTACTTTGGGGGGTATTTTTAGTAGTTTTTATTCTTTTTAAAGGGGCAGGATTATAGTAGTTTTTTCTTGTAAAAGGAGGCAGTATTTTGTAGTTATATTCTTGTACAAGGGGCAGTATTTATAGTTGGGTTAAAATTTTCTTTTTTTTAAATAAGGGGGAGTATTAAGTAGTTAATGGAAAATTCTTATAAAATTTGGGGCCCGTATTATTGTAGTTATTTTTCTTGTCATAGGGGGCAATTTTTTATAGTTGTTAAAATTTTTTGTACCTAGGGGCAGTATTAAAAGTAGTTATATTCTTGAAATTTGGGAAAGGCCCTTTTTATAGTAATTTTATTTGTGTACATTGGGGCAGTTTTATTTGTAGTTATTTCTTTGGGACATAAGGGGGAGTATTATTAGTAGTTTTTTCCTGTACATAAGAGGCAAATATTTTAGTAGTTATATTCTTGTAAATATTTGGGCAGTATTATAGTGTTAATTCTTGTACATATGGCAGTATTATAGTAGTTATATTCTTGTACATGGGGACGTATTATAGTAGGGTTTTTCTTGTTAAAATAGAAACGTATTTAGTAGTTATATTCTTGTTCATTTGGGGCAGTATTTTTGTTGTTAAAATTTTTTGTACTTTGGGGGGAGTATTATAGTAGTTATATTCGGGGTAAATTTGGGGAAGTTTTTATAGTAGTTATATTCTTGTACATAAGGGAAGTTTATAGTAGTTATTTCCTTTTCAAGGAGAATTTTATAGTAGTTTTATTCTTTTAAAATAGGGGGCAGTATTTTAGTAGGGTTTTAAATTTTTGTACCTTTGGGGACAGTATTTAATTTGTTTTATTCTTGTTTCTTTGAGGGGCAGTATTTTGTAGTTATATTCTTTTTACATAGGGGGAGTTTTATGTAGTTTTTATTGGGTATATAGGGGAAGTTTTATAAATAGTTTTTCTTGTACTTTAAAGGGGCAGTAAATTTAGTAAATTTTATTCTTTTTACATTTGGGGGAAAAGTATTAAAAGTAGTTATATTCCCTTTTACATTTGGGGGCAAATATTTATAGTAGTTTATATTCCCGTACATAGGGGCAAATTTAAAAGTAGTTTTATTTTTCAATTTGGGGGGAGTTTTTATTGTTGTTATTTTCTTTTTCATTGGGGGCAGTAATTTTTTGTAGTTATATTTTTATACATAGGGGCAGTATTATAGTAGTTATTTTTCTTTTTCTTGGGGACGTTTTTAGTAGTTTTTTTCTTTACATAAAAGCGTATTTTTGTAGTTTTTTTCTTGTAATAGGGCAGTATTATAGTAGTTATATTCCCTTTTACTTAGGGGGGGAGTTTTATGTAAGGGTTTTTTTGCACATAGGGGGCAGTATTTTAGTAGTTTATTTCTTTTACATAGGGGGGGTATTATAGTTGTTTATTTTTTCTTGTTCATAGGGGACAGTATTATTTAAATTATATTCTTGTAAAATAGGGGGCAGTGTTTTAGTAGTTATATTCTTGTCTAGGGGCAGGAAATTTTAGTTGTTATATTCCTTTTTACATTAAAAGAAATATTTAGTAGTTTTTTCTTTCACATAGGGGCAGTTTATTGTGTTATATTTTTGTTAAAATTGGGAGCAGTATTATAGTAGTTTTTTTTTTCTTTACATTGGGGGGCGTTTTATAGTAGTTTTTATTCTTGTACATGGGGCAGTTTTTATAGTAGTTTTATTCTTGTACTAGGAAGGGGAGTATTTAAAATTTGTTATTTTCTTGTACATTTGGAGCGTATTAAGTGTTCATATTCTTGTACATTGGGGGGGGGGGGCAAATATTATAGTAGTTATATTTTTTGTTTAAAAGGGGCAGTATTACCCAATAGTTTTTTATTCTTGGGTACTTGGGGGGAGTATTTTTAGCAATTATATTTGTTTTCATTAGGGGGCAGTTTTATCATAGTTAAATACCTACAGTACTTATCACTTTCCAAAGTATGCTACACAGCAGGGGGACTATGAGGAGCAAGAACAATCTGTGCTTTGTCCTGGTTCATGATGAGAGTGAAATTTTGAATAAAAATTTTGTCTTTTTACATTGCAGGAATTGTTGAGCAAGCAGCCACAGATCTCACTATTGAGCCATCTACAGTCTAAAGAGCGTAAACCTTATAAGAAGCGAGCGGGGAATTTGTCTGAATGTTTCTGGAAATACTGTGTCTAATTGTGAGGAACTGCTTTAAAGTCTCTTTGCCCCTATATTTACAATAACGCCTCATCGCAACACTCGATGGAATTACAGATGTGAAGAACTCTGCAGAATAGTTTATTTTACATTTGCTGATATTTGGTATAATTGTTTCTTTTCTTCGATAAAGGCTATTTAATAAAAGTAATAATGACAATAATACAAGTATGGTGAATAATAATCAAAAACATCTAAAAATATCACTTTTATCAAAAGTTAAAAAGATGAATTAGATTTGCTAGATGGGTGTCAAGTGTTCGGTAACATGATATTTAGCAATGTGTCCACTCCGGGGTGCGAACTGTGCATTGGATAAACTGGTCATAAGACCTGAGTTTGTCTAAAGATATAGAGATAAGGGGCCCTGAATCCTATGGTGAAGTTTAGTGTAACAAATCACTGTCTTACTCCTTTACTGTTTCGAACACTGCAGAGCCAATA
Organism: Phyllomedusa bahiana; assembly: GCA_025379985.1. Taxonomy (NCBI): domain Eukaryota; kingdom Metazoa; phylum Chordata; class Amphibia; order Anura; family Hylidae; genus Phyllomedusa; species Phyllomedusa bahiana. Next base: position 130,416 of record JAODAL010005484.1, read on the forward strand.
ATTATAGCGCCTAAGTCTAGAAAGACTGAGCTCACGTCACTGCATGTATACATCTGATATCTTAAAGGGGTTGTGTCACTACATTGTTACAATCTCCCCTCGCAGGTCCTGTTGTTTCTTTGTTTCATTTTGAATTCAGGGGTGTGTTTACTGGCTTCCACTCTTGGCTTGCCACTAGAGAAGCCGGTCTGTAGCTATAGCAAACAGTTGCTGCCAGCCTATCAGGAGGAATCAAACTACAGGTCTGTTGCTGTATAGCAATCCAGCGCTGGCAGGCCTATCAGGGAGAGAGATGGAACAGGTATGTAGATAGAGCAACATTGCTGTGCTATCAGGAGAGATTACACAAGAGGTCTGTATCATAGTAGACCAGTGTGGCGCTATCAGGAGAGATTAAGCAGGTCTGTAGCTATAGCGACCAGTGCTGGCAGCCTATCAGGATAGATCGAAACAGGTCAGTAGCTATGCGACTTAGTAGCTGATGCAGCCCATTACTAAGAGGGGAAATCTAGGAACAAGGTAGGACCATCTGTTAATGGACACAGTCTTGCAAAAGTGATGTTTTTGTAATATCTTTACATTAATAAGCATGCTTCCTGTAGTGTGAACTCTGTAGAGATCTGGAACATGTATATATATCACAATTCATCCGTGAGGATACAAGCGAAACTCAAATTGTATCCCAGAAATATATACAGCTAAAACAGACCAAAGGTAGTCACAAGTTGACCAAGTTTGGCTTGTTGTTAAGAAAACTTGAACCTATTTTCTGTGATTAGCCAAATGGTGGCCAATAGAGCGTCCTTTCTCCCTGCTCTCATGGGTTTTGGTATATGGCAGGTATACGTGAAATAAAAGATAGTTGAGATAGGTGTTAGTAGTAGTCTTATCTCATACATGGAATCCTGTAGAAAAGGTAACCTGGATGCTATAATAGTCTATAAGTGATAGATGGCACTACATCCGTTACAACTTCTGTTTAATACATACTTGTCAACTCTACCGGTACGTCCAAGAGAATCCCAGAAAAATAGCAGTCCTGATGTGGCGTTCTGATATGGATGGGTTAATTCACAGCTTCTCCTCCCGCCTGTTATGGGTATAAATATGAAATTAACCCGTAATCTTATGCCCATTGACTTTTTTAAGTGTTCCAGTTGGAATCGCGAAACTCTCGAGAATCCAAACACTCATAATGTTCGAGATCAACTCTATTAATTTGGAACATTTACTGCTCGCTCATCACTAGTCTCCCAAGGGACCGGGGAATTATGGGACTTGGATTGTGTGGGATCAGAATTCGGCCAGGATTGGAGCTAAGCTTTGCGATCCTGTCTGTTTCAACCCGCCAAGTCGCCTATGGTCAGTAGTGTGGGATTGCACGTGGTTGGCTCTGCCGCCATGGACATGTGCATAGGCTGCCTGTTACAAGCGGAATACATAGCAATACATAGTAATGCACTGCTGTGTGTTAGAAAAGTGACCAAGGGATTCTTGTTCGTAGTCCAAGGGTGTTCCAAACTTCAGTTCCTCACGCCCACAATGGCTGTTGTTCTCCTTAGCAATGCACAGAAGTGATTTACTTATGCTGCACCTGGTGGGATTAATGTATATTGTCAGTGCATTCTGGGGGGATACCCTGAAAAAACTGACTGTTGGTGGATGTGAGGAGTGGAGTTTGGGAAAACTCCTGGTCTAGACTCGAGTGGTCAAAAACAAAAAAAAAAAGTTACAAAGAAAAGTTTCAGCATTCTTAAAAGGCTTATAGAACAAGCAACTCACAGAAATTCCCTTTTTACATAAAAAGCACTGGATTGTATAAAAAAATAAAAAGGCAAAGAGGTTTTGTCCATATATATAAATATATATGCAGATAAAACAGTCAAGAAAACTAAGCCAGCCTCCCAAGAAACAGAATAAAAAGCACAACTGCCAGCTTCTCCAGGTGGTGCCAGAGTGATGGGGTCAGAGACGTCGCCCTGATGCCCGGTGACAGGCAGAAGGTTCGGGCCACAGCTAACCTATATGTGCTGTACCAGCTTCTGGTTCGCAGTGTAAGGAACATCAGTCCCTACGATCCACAGGCTTCTGTGTTGGTGCTAGGTGTTTAGTCAGTAACAAAGTAAAGCTGGGTGACTGCTGCGTCCTGGGAAGCTGGGTGACTGCTGCGTCCTGGTGTATGCTGGGTGACTGACCTGGTTCCTGGGAAGCTGGTGACGCCCATTTCGATCATGGGGAAACGCCTAGTATATACCTCACATGGTTGGGGCAGGGGTGGCGGTTAAAATTGGATGTCGTGACATTTATACACCGCAACACACAGAGTAGACTCTTGAAGCGCTCCATCTGGAAGATTGCCAGGTTCTGATTAAGAGACAATCGGGAAGCGTTCCCAGCAAGAAAATACGGTGGGATGTGATAGGCCTTAAAATTTTGCAGATCCAGCAGAGATGTGGTCTTGTCCTTTTGCATCTTTCAGGACTAACGCAATAAGGTGTCTATATCTGCAGAAGTGAGGAAAGTGTGGAGTGGTGGTGACATCTAGGCTCCTATCTCCCAAGGACCGTCACCATTGGCCACATAGACACACGCAATAATATATTGCACAAAAGGTGAATAGTGTCAGCTCACCTGATTCACAGCAATATATAATGTCCTCTCACTTTACTGTGCCCGAGCACAGATCCCAAGTAACAGTGTTAACATCCAAATAAAATTGTGGGGGGGAGGGAGTTTACGGTGTGCTTTAGGAGGACTCGCTGCAAAAATGATCCTCCACCAAGTCGGATATAAAATGGAGAAATTTTTTTGGCAACGCAAAGTACGAGTAATGGGTTAAGCATTTCTGCCCGAAACGCGTCAGCATTTGATGCCCCTCTCATGTTTTTGTACACTATGGGCGACATGTATGAAATTTGGCATGTTAACGCCAAATTTCATGCTATAGTATGGTCAGAAGAATGCGAATCTGATTAAGAATCGCACTTTTACAGTTGGTATAAACCAGAGTGCATTCAGCGCTTCAGGCAGAACGTTCATTGTAGGTAAACCATTTGAAGTTGCTCTACATGTTTTCAAGCGTATGCGCCTGAGGAAAGTATCATAGTTAAGCCTATAAATCTATTTATAAGGGGGGGGGGGGGGGGGACCTATCACTACGGTTCTCTAGTGCGGCCACGGCGCCTGATGACACCTGAAGATCGGGAGCATTGTTACAAAGCACCGCAGATGACTATGTCTGGACCGAGATATGGTCGTGCGGGGGAGATTTAAAATATATGAACGGGGTGGGCCTGATATAGGGCTGAAAATGAAGAATTGGCGGCAGAGCCCCGTTGTCTACATGTCACTATTGTTTTGCATTTTTCTGCATTATTTCCATATAAAATTTCTTCATTTTTATATCCGCGATGATGCGATCATTTTATGATATTCTTTGAAAAATATATTGCATCATGATGTAATCACACTAATTATTGCTATCTCACTATATAAATGAATACATTCTTTGCCGTGATGGATCTGTCAGGGGGTAACTTAGAATTCATAGCAAGACATATGAGTATTGTGCCCCAAACACTATGACAGGAACTACAGAGAACGAATATTGTAGAAGATACATAATATGCCATCTATTGGGGAATGCCTCACGATAAGTAGTGTGCAGGAGAGTATGCGAATAGCAAGACATGTTATTTCTATAAAAAATGTGCAATGTTATGGTATAAGTGGCTTCTCAAGACCTGTGGGCTTCCATAGACGGCTGTAATGAGTTTAATTATGCCTATGGATCACGTACATTGTGACGTCTTATGCATTGGCATAGAGTGTAAGGTGGTTTCACACATGCATTGTGCCATCGCCTAATTGTCTATATCTAGAAAGAATACCTGATCCTGTGGGTTGTTGGTCTTATTCACATTCATTTAGCGACTCTTTAGCTCGTCCAGCCAGAGAGCGCGACTCATCAATCCGTCGGCCAGGAGAGCGCCTCATCAAGCCCGTCCGCAGCTGAGAGCGCGCCTTCCATATCGTCAGCCGGAGACGCCTCCATCGCAAACTCGTCCCAGCCAGTAGAAAGCGCGCTTCGATACACTGTCAGCACAGAGAGCGCCAATCACAACCGTCGCCCAGCAGAAAGCGCCGTCCTTATCATCTGTTCTCCACGCCAGTGATGAGCGCCTCGGCGTGTAAAACGTCCTCAGCCAGATATGGAGAGCGCTTCATACAACTGTCCAGCCCAGAGAGGGCGTTTGTGTCCATAACTGTTTCGCAGCCAGAGGGGGCCGTCCTATTTCAATGTCCATTAGCCAGAGAAGTTGCATCCAGCAACTCGTGTCCCAGCCAGAGTAGTGCTCTCATAACTGTCCACAGCCAGTGACCGCCTCATCAACGCGGTCCCGAGCTTCAGCGGACTGCTGCTTGCTCACGCGTGTCTCCAGCCCAGAGACTGCCATCTCACTTGTTCAGGCCGGAGATGACCTCCATCTCGTGTCCAGCCAGAGAGACGCCCCCATCACCGGGTCCGCAGCCAAGCGATGCCTCCATCACCTGTCCCAGTCTAGGAGTGCCTCCATTCAATGTCCAGCCAAGGAGGCAACTCCTATTCAACTGCCCCAGACATAGGGAGTGCGCTTCATCACTGTCCCAGCCGAGAGCGCCCTGCCATAAAAAAACCATTGTCGTCCAGCAAAACGCGCCTTCCATCAACTGTCCGCAGCCTTAGAGTGCCTCCACTCATTACTGCCAGCCATGAGAGCGGCCTCCTCCTATAACGTGACCCAGGCCAGAGAGGCCGTCCATCACTGTCCAGCAGACATTAATGTCAAGAGCTGTGAGCTAACCTATGCTTCATGCTTGTTCCGTCATAATCGATATTCATGTCCTCTCTTCACACTGTTATGTTTATCCGCAAACTCCTCCTTCGGTGTGAGAGATGAACTTACATCTTCCCCTGCATTCTACCCTCACAACTGTCTGCGCCACCTATCTTCCTCACTGTGAATGCCCTCTGCGATCAACAGCAACTCCCTGCCATATAAGATTACGAGTCTATCCTACTTGCCACTTAATCTACCCTCTCATACTGGCATTCTAGCTCTCCCGGGTGATTTATCCCCAGACTCCCAGGGCCCCCAGCCGCATTCCCTACCTAGTTTACTGCTGCTCCTCGACAGACGTCAGACCATACTAATTCCGTAATCCCTTCAACAGATACACATCTTGACCGCCGGTGCTGCCCCCAAACGGCCCTCTTGGTAAGCTCTTGGATTATGCGTCGGGGGTCGCTGTATGTAATAAATGCTCTATACATACATGACTTGTTTATCTCTCACGAAACTATCTTTTGGTCGGACTGAAAGCCTATGGGCTGACCCTTTGGAACATAGTTCTCTCCCCTTGTATCGCACTTCTCTTTTTAGCAGCACTCCAAAAGATTAGACCCACACTCGCTTCGCAGCTAGGTGATACATATAGAATAGTGGAGAGAGCGTCGGCCTCCTCCTGTCTGACACTGCTCATATTGTCTCCGCTGCACTCAGCTCTGCCTTCCCTACACTTGTTCCTTTGGGCTGAAGTGACTCTCTGTCCGCATCTAACGCGCCCTTACGTACTCCGTCCAAGTGGCGGTTGTTTCCGACGCCAGGCCCTTGCCAACGCTGCCTTTTTGGACATTTGTTCTGGCTGTCTCGTCGCACTTTGTTCCACCCTCGACGCATCCTCCATATCTCATGGGAGATTGCGGAACATCCCTCCCATCGACTCCCCCCATCTTGCTGTCCAAAAATCTTTCCACTATGCTTCCTGTTTTTCATTCAATGGACCTCAGGAAGCCACTCCCAAAGATGGTACACAGAGCTATGTACTCATCTTCACCGCACTTTGCCCGCCCTATCTGGAATCTTCCTAACTCTCCACATATATTATGACCACAAACCTGCTCGTACCTTCACCACTATTCCTCGGTCGCGCCACTGCTCCTCTGGGTCTCTATCCTGTACGACACGCAGGAATTCTAAAACGCTCAACCTCACACGTCTCTTGGATCTCGTTAACCTACTTTCAGCTATCTTCTCTGCTAGATTCGAAGATGAGCCGCCAGCCGCAGGCATCTACACTGTCTACACCATACAATCACTCTCCATGCCCTTGATCTAGTCGCTCTCTCATCAAATACAGAGCACCCGAATCAATACAGACAACCCTGGACGCGCACAGTTCTACCCAAGTGAGGCGTGTTTTAGAGCAGCCGAACGCCGATGGAAGAAAGACTCACGCCATTGATGATTTGCCGTTTACAAACACTCACTGCATGACATTTAAGTCCGGCCCTTCGCCTAGCCAAACAGAAATTTTCATCCTACTCTCATGTATCTCCCTGTCCCACAAACCCAGTCTATTATTCAAAATCTTCAATCTCTTCTCCTGGTCACCAAACCTCCTCCATCACTCCTTTTAGCAGATGACTTTTGCTCATTTACTTCTCAGAAGATCAACCTCACAGGAGAAAGTGTCAGCTCCGCGAAGTCCATACTCACCTCCGCCTATACCTTGCAACAGCTGCTCTGTCCCCCATGAATTGGCTTCCTCACGCGTTACTCGGAGTGACAAGTCTGCATCCGTGCTCACGTCGCCAATCCAAACTCACTACTGTAGTTTGGACCCACTGCCATCCCACTCATTCCAGACATCAGTGCTTCGTATCATCCTTCGCGCAGCATGGTCAACGCGCGCAATAGATTCTTTCAATAGCCATATCGATGAACTGCTGGCTATCTCCTTCTGCTCTTTAAACACGCTACTCTCACTTCCAGTATCTTAAAAGAAAAACACCTTGACCCTTTCTGGTCCAACTATCGCCACCATCTCATGCTCTTGCTCCCTTTGCTTCCAAACTCCATCGTAGCAGCACGGTTCTATCTTAAGCGGTCCTCCCAACTTCTCCTCGCAGACTCTCTTCGGGACCACACAATCTGGTGTTTTGACCCACCAGTTCGAGCTGAAACTTTCTAACCAGAAATCATAGAATGATCTTGTACCTTGCGCTTTACTATCAGCCTCTCATTGGCGCTCGCGCTGGCTTTTTAAGACTTCTGGTTTGTGTCCTCTCGAGTCTCTATGTTTGAGGACTCTGTCCAGTATCGATGACACTCTGTTGGAGATGACTACTGTCTTCGTACAATCTCATACATGCTACACTAAGTCGTCTCATCTGCGCGCCTTGCCGTCGCGCTCGGCATCAGGAATTGGCTTATTTTCCTGGATCTGCTCTTCAGGTACCTCACTGTGATGAGACTCTCTGTTTTAGCTGTCCTCTCATTCTTGCTCCACGTCTCCTCCGGCTCCCACTCTCTGTTGGTGTCCCCTAAGGTTCAGTCCTGGGTACTCACTACCTTTCTTTCTGTAATGTTTTTTATCGTACCACCTGGGCCCTCTCGGTCAGATATAGCCTCATACATGGTTTAATACATGGTATGCTGATGATACAACTCTACATCTCTGGCCAGATGTCAATACTTCTCTATCTCCCGGATTCCAGTGACTGGTCTTGTCTCTCATTTCTCTTCTTTCATCAGTCTCCTAAACTAAATGTGGAGAAAACAGAGAACTCATATTTTCACCACTCAACTTACCTGCTCGCTCTGATCTGCTCTATTACAGTCAACGGCTCTACACTTTCACGTCCACAAGTGCGCTGTCTTGGGGGTAATCTCTAGACGTTGCTTTATCTTTAAAGCATACCATCAAACTCCTCACCTCTGGCCTGCCGCCTCAATGAAAAAATCATCTCATCGCATGCGTATCTCGGATGATGAATACAAAAAGGTGGTGCCATTGCCCTTGTCACTTCCCCCTAGACTACTGCCAATCTTCCTTTCCTTAGTGGCCTCCCAGTAGCTCGACCCTCGCTCCCTCAATCATCATTAAGACTCTTAGCTGCCGTCGATCCACGCTCTCTCCTGTAATCCGTCTGGCCTCTCCCTCTGCCACTCCTTTCTGCATCCATTGCCCAGCGAAATCATTTCAAGTTCTAACCATGACCTACAAGGACTCTCCAATGATACTCACCCTCCATACATCTCTGCCTAATTTGCAAATATCTCCCTCACGGGCGTCTCTCGCTCCTCACAGGACCTTTCCTTCTGTCTCCCCTTATCAGCTCCTCAGACACAACGTCTTCAAGGACTTTCCTGTTGCATTCACCACATCTGGAAATCACTGCCTCAAACTGATAGACTCTCCTCACTTTCACAGTTCAAAAGAACCTGAAAACCATTTCTTCAGGCTTGCTATAACCTTCACCTAAACTTGTACATACTTCCTCCAACAGACTTGTTTGATTGTGTCCCTGACCGTCCTGTCTCTTCTCCCCTCCTTGTGAGATTGTAAGCCGCTCGCGCGGGTAGGGTCTCTTCTCCCTCTGTCGTGCAATTGTACTTTATCCTTGATCCCCTCAAATCATTGTTCTAGGTTAGACTTTATGTAATGTATGGAACCCCTCGACATGTAAGCGCAGGAATCAATGGGCGCTTTTATAATATAAGATAATAATAATTAATAACAATGGAGCAGGTTGAGTAGATGTATGCGACTATACGATGAAGATGCGAAGCACATTACACAGTGGTAACTCATTATTGTAATCAGAGCGCTACATGGGGGAGAGTGCTCAATAACAGTTCTTGATCGTGTGGTATCGTATGTTTGCCACATCATATTATTAGTGTTCACTCACAGTTTTTGCAATCTTGGCTACCTAAAATTTTTTAGCTGAATATTGGGGAGTTGTGATGTTGGTGCACAAGTTGATTGAGGATCAGAGTGATGAAAAGATTCCTTAGGGGGTTTGTCATGTCCGCTTCTTGTTGGATTCTACCATTCATATAAGAGATGTGGATTTTAGGTCGACGCCATTTTTTTTTCGCCCGGCAGATTCCGAGCAAATTTACAGAAAGAAAAAAGCAAGTCCATTCATGTCTTTTGGGGTTTTGCTTGCGGATTCACATCATGGTGAGGAATATGTGGGAAGATATGCAATTGTTTCTAGTGTTTTGTTACTTATAATCTATGGAGTTATGTATGAACTACGCAGAGGTGTGATTGTTTATTTAGGTCAAGTGAGTGGTGTGAATTAGAACTTTTTGGTTATTAGATGAGTGGACTTCAAAGATGGGAAGCGCTGTGTGGATTTTTGACTTGAAGTCGCAAATCACGGTGAGTGTACGGAGCCGTTTATGGGGGTAGTGTCAGTTACAGTGCTCGCATCTCACAAGCCTTGGTTTGAGACCTGGCGCCAGTGCACGCTTGCAGGTTCACGCACCGCAAAACTACGTGTGATTTTCACAACACGGATTTCAGAAATGTCTGGGTGTGGAGGGCAGAAAAAAAAAACCAAGACATAAGTCATTGTTCCGGTGTGACCTGGTTATAGGCGTTGAGGGTGGTGATAGTTCCCGCTTGATTATGGCTCCTAATAAGTTCTGTTTTGATAGAGGTGTTTTACATGGAGTAGAGATATGGATGGCTGATTACTTGCTTAGTTATTTTGTCTAATTGGTGATGATCCCAATGAGGACCATATCTGATCTCTGAAAGGAGTCTGAAAATAACAGTGCCGGAACTGGAGTGTCTGGCTCACGCTTTGCTCACAGTGTCCCAGTACAAGACGAGTGTGTATTCAAGCTCTACTCAGTAAGCTCCCAGTTGGGACAGAATGTGAGGAGTCTTGTGTGCATAGCGCCACTGGCTCTGCGGAGTATGCTCTTATGTTCTTGGGGGCGCCGTTGCCATAATTTGGTGTGGGGGTCCTAGAGGTGGGACCGACGCCTATTAGACAATGATGGCATATTCTAGCAATATGTTATTATCATCATTGGTTATCGATAGTTGATATCCCGCCTTTAAGTAAAAATTCCTTGGTAGTGATAGAATCGCGGAGGGTGTCGCCTTGGATTTCTGCTAAGGAATACATATCCAGATTTTTCCGCATCTGGAAAAGATCGCGACGTGTGAACTATGCCTTTATTGTTACAGCGGTGTTGAGGTGAGGCGCATAAATGCGCAAAATTTTATTCCTTGATCTGGGGCTACATTACCGTCACCTCAGTAGCTCTTATGGTCTTTATTTCTGTAGGACCATTAGGATAGAGAGATAGATAGGATAAGATAGATAGCTAGATAGATAGATAGAGATAGATAGATAGATTGGATAGATAGATAAGATATGAGATAAGAGTCTGAGATAGCATATGGCGATAGATTGATATGAGATTGATAGGAGGATAGATAGATATGAGATAGAGTTAGAATAGATATCGGATCGATAGTTAGATAGATATGAGATCAGATAGATAGAGTTAGATGATATGGATAGAATAGGATAGATCAGATTATGAGGATAGATAGATAGGTTACAGATAGATATGAGATTGATATGAGCTAGATAGTAGATAGATAGATTAGGATAGTATAGATATGAGAATTGATAGAGATAGATATGGGATAGGGTTATATAGATATTGAGATAGAATAGATATCAGTATAGATAGATTAGATGTAGATAGATAGATAGATAGATTGTATGGAGCGTAAAAATAGATTAGAGTAGAGTGATAGATATGGGATAGATTTTAGTATAGAGTAGATAGATAGATAGGAGATAGATAGATAGATAGTGAGATAGGTTAGGAGTTAGATAGATATGGAGGATAGATACTAAGATAGTTTTGATAGATAGATAGATAGGAGATGATTGGGAATTTTATTGACTCTTAAAGGGTAGAGCGACGTAACCGATGGTTCTTGGCATTTGTGGGTGCTTTTGGAGCTATCTCTGGGTGGTGCGGACGCTGGATGTCGCGCTCTTGTTTCTTCTCTCAGGGAATATTTATAGTCTTGTGGCCGCTTCCTCGCTCTTAGTTCTGGCTCTAGTTTTGGGTTGAGGTTTATGGGATGCGTTAGAAGTTAAGATTTGATAGAAATGTGATTTGCAAATTGCTTTTTCAATGGCGTTTTACCTTGCTTTGGTGTAATAAGGGCAATTGTTGTGATTCGATTTGGTTTATTCCTGGCTCTTCTAACAACAAGACTTTTGGTCTCCTCTTTCTCAGATATCAACAACACAGATTTGGCAATGTAGCTCCCCGCTGTTTTCCTTTGCCTTGTGTTGCTGCTGTTTCATTACTGTTGCTAATGACAATTATTCATATGCCATGTGTAGATTGATGATTTTTATGGCTGAATATGACCATGATTGTGTACCTTTATGTATACAACTGTCGTATATCAGTATGCTGTTTTGTACTTACTATTTGCCTACTTAATAAAAGCTTGGAATATGAAAAAAAAAGAAAAAAAGAAAGGAGATAGATAGATAGATAGATATTGAGATAGGATTAAGAAGATAGATATGAGATAGATAGATAGAATAGATAGATAGGGGAATTTGGATGATCGTGAATAGATTAGATAGATATGGGATAGATAGAGTAGATAGATTAGATGAGATAGATAGCTAGATAGATAGAGATATGGATAGATAGATAGATAGATATGAGATAGATAGATAGATAGATGATGAAAAGATGATAGTAGATGATAGATAGATGTAAGAATGGATGATAATAGAAGAAGGAAAATGATAGATAGATAGATAAAAAAAGGGATAGAAAAAGATAGATAATAGAGAAATGATGATAAAAAGGAAAAATAGAAGATAGAAATAATAGATAGATGAAAATTTGGGATAGATAGATAGATAGTAGTAGAAATGGGAAGATGATAGTAGATAGATAGATAATGGATAGAAATGATAGATGATGACCATGTTGTAGCTTTGGTACAGCGTTTTACAGCTGGCATTTACTGCAATTTCAATGAGGTCCGGGGAAAAAACTAAATAACGTCCCCATAATTGTTATCAATGCCCGTGTCCATGTTATTTAGGCTTCATTGACCCCTGCGGTGTCCCACACAGTCACAAAGGAGTCCGCATTTCAGACCATTATCTTTTAAAATCTTGTTCCACAGTCTGGAAAAGAAAAAAGGGTTACGGTCTGATAATCTGCTCCTCATATGCACTTAACCCTGTGCCCATTTTTCCCCTGAAGAGTCTGGTTTACAATTTAGAGGGCAAAAAAAAATTTAAAAAAAATTTAGAAAGCTCCTCAAAGCCTTTCCTTCAATATAAAGAAGAAAATGGACTCGGCCCGGGTGCATTTAAAGGGTCTTTAGGGGCCCCCGACATTTGGCTACCGCCCAAAAGGAAGGCTGTGCAAAAGAGCCCCCTGAGTTTAAGATTATGACCCCCAGCAATGTATGGGAAGAGCTGAATGCGTGGATCAGTGGTATAAGGGGGCCCTGGTAAGTACGTATGACTCAGGGTCACCACAAGGGTGGTATAAGTAACCCGCAGGGGGGCCCCAATCCATGTTTAAAAAAATGGCCCTTATAGTGAAAATAAGAGCTGGTAATTTAAAAACAGGGCCCCCTGTTTGGCTGTATTCCATTTTTTTTAAATTTAAGGGTCGCCCTAGTATGACTGCCCGAGGGGAATTTTGCGCGATACAAGTGTTCAAGCAAAAAAGCAGACCGAATTAAGGGCTATGCCACTCTTTGTAAAATATGTTAAATACGTGATACATGCACAAATCACACCAGTGCTCAAGTGAAATAAAAACTCCCCTTCCTTCCTAAAACCACTCG